>JAJOOR010012698.1:0-41497 GCA_036250505.1 Solanum acaule
TTTTCCGTCAATTTTGACCAAAAAAGCGACGCAGTCCGTCGCTTTTGGCCGTCGTTTTTTGACATTTTTTTAGTAGTGAATGTCTACTTCAATTTTGAAATTCAGATACCTTCCTGCAATACAATTCGATAAATGATCATACACATATTTACCTACAACAATATATAACACCAAATATAATCACATATTTTTAATTTTTAAATTTACAGAGTAATTAAAATGGTGCATAATATAGTGACACAAATGTACACTTCAAACTAATACATAAGGTATGAAAGTGGTATAATTTGTTGTAACGACCCAAACCGTCGTTAATTAAGAAGGGCAAAACGTCGGGGGTAACTCAGTCACACCATCCCGGCAGAGCGGGGACGATGCCGCTATGGCGGCGGCGCCCCAACGGGATGGGAAGCGCCAGAGCGGGATGGTCGGGGACAAAACTTAATGACGCGAAGTCTTATTTTCTCCTTTCCCCCTAAGTGCCAAAAAGAAGCGAAGATCACCCCAGAAACCCTCAAAAGGTTGCTCTAGGCTTGGGAAAGAAGGAGAAATAGATTTCTAGCGCAAGGTTGACGATAACTTGCTGATTCCCGGCCGAAATCCACCGTCTCGTTGTCCGGAAGCCAGGATTGGTGCTACAAACCCTCTGCAGCTGTTTGGCGCCCAAGTAGGCTAGGTTTACTCAATTGAATAGTCGTAAATTCATAGTCACTACATAATATAATATTAATTGATGGTAGAATCCATGTTTATGCCTTCGGGAACAGAAAAAAGGATGATTATACCTTTACCCTAGTTGCTAAGGATGATGTGCACCGTGGGGTAAAGACTTGTCTTGTGAACTAGGGTTAGGTGATGGTTCGATTTCCTATTTTTGTGATATATGCCAGTTAAGTTCTTCATTGTATCCATGCATGTATGTAAATAGGGAAATGTGAACTGAATTTAATGGATTCATTATGGGTGTGATTGTGACTGTGGTGGTCCTGACTGGATCAGATGTGGTATGTTCCGACATATATATTGGATTGGAATGCCACATTCAGACACATATATTGGATCGGGTGTCACATTTTGACACATGTGTATGGGATCGGGTGTCACATTCCGACAAACTACATTTCGATAAATGATCATACACGTATTTACCTACAACAATATATAACACCAAATATAATCACATATTTTTAATTTTTAAATTTACAGATTAATTAAAATGGTGCATAATATAGTGACACAAATGTACACTTCAAACTAATATAAATGGTATGAAAGTGGTATAATTTATGGTAACGACTCGAATAGTCGTTAATTAAGAAGGGCAAAACGTTGTGGGTAACTAAGGCACACCATCCCGCTAAAATGGAGACGATGCTGCTATAGCGGCGGCCCCCAAGCTGGAAAGGAAGCGCCAGAGCGGGATGGTCGGGAACAAAACTTAATGACGCGAAGTCTTATTTTCTCCTTTCCCCTAAGTGCCAAAAAGAGCCGAGGATCACCCCAAAAACCCTCAAAAGGCTACTGTAGGCTTGGGAAAGAAGGAGAGATAGATTTCTAGCGCAAAGTTGACGATAACTCGCTGATTCCCGGCCAAAATTCACCGTCTCGTTGTACGGAAGCCAGGATTGGTGCTACAAACCCTCTGCAGCTGTTTGGCGCCCAGGTAGGCTAGGTTTACACAATTGAATAGTCGTAAATTAGTGGTCACTACGTAATATAATGTTAATTGACGGTAGAATCCATGTTTAGGCATTCGGGAACAGAAAAAAGGATGATTGTACCTTTATCCTAGTTGCTAGGGATGATGTGCACAGTGGAGCAAAGCCTTGTCTTGTGAACTAGGGTTAGGTGATGGTTCTATTTCCTGTTTTTGTGATATATACCAGTTAATTTCTTTATTGTATGCATGCATGTATGTGAATAGGGAAATGTGAACTGAATTTAATGGATTCCTTATGGGTGTGATTGTGACTGTGGTGGTCTTGACTGTATCAGGTGTGGTATTCCGACACATATATTGGATCGGAATGTCACGTTCCGACACATATATTGGATCAGGTGTCACGTTCTGACGCATGCATATGGGATCGGGTGTCACATTCTGACACACTACAGTTCGATAAATGATCATACACGTATTTACCTACAACAATATATAACACCAAATATAAGCACATATTTTTAATTTTTAAATTTACAAATGAATTAAAATGGTGAATAATATAGTGACACAAATGTACACTTAAAACTAATATATAAGGTATGAAAGTGGTATAATTTATTGTAACGACCCGAATCGTCGTTAATTAAGAAGGGCAAAACGTCGCGGGTAACTCAGGCACACCATCCCGGCAGAGCGGGGACGATGCCGCTATGGAGGCTCCCCAGCTGGATGGGAAGTGCCAGAATGGGATGGTCGGGGACAAAACTTAATGACGCGAAGTATTATTTTCTCATTTTCCCCTAAGTGCCCAAAAGAGGCGAGGATCACCCTAGAAACCCTCAAAAGGCTACTCTAGGCTTGGGAAGGAAGGAGAGATAGATTTCTAGCGCAAGGTTGACAATAACTCGCTGATTCCTGGCAAAAATCCACCGTCTCGTTGTATGAAAGCCAGGATTGGTGCTACAAATCCTCTGCAGCTGTTTGCCGCCCAGGTAGGCTAGGTTTACTTAATTGACTAGTCATAAATTCGTGGTCAATACATACTATAATGTTAATTGATGGTAGAATCCATGCTTAGGCCTTCGGGAACAGAAAAAATGATGACTATACCTTTACCCTAGTTGCTAAGGATGATGTGTACCGTGGGGCAAAGCCTTGTCTTGTGAACTAGGGTTAGGTGATGGTTCGATTTCCTTTTTCGTGTATATGCCAGTTAATTTCTTCATTATATGCATGCATGTATATGAATAGGGAAATGTGAACTGAATTTAATGGATTCCTTATGGGTGTGATTGTGATTGTGGTGGTCTTGATTGGATCATGCGTGGTACGTTCCGACACATGTTGGATTGAAATGTCACGTTTTGACACATATATTAGACTGGGTGTCACGTTCTAACAAATGTATATGGGATCGGGTGTCACATTCCAACACACTACATTTCGATAAATGATCATACACATATTTACCTACAACAATATATAACACCAAATATAATCACATATTTTTAATTTTTTAAATTTACAGATTAATTAAAATGGTGCATAATATAGTGACAAAAATGTACACTACGAACTGATATATAAGGTATGAAAGTGGTATAATTTATTTTAACGACCCGAAACGTATTTAATTAAAAAGGGCAAAATATCGTGGGTAACTTAGGCCCACCATCCTGCCATAGAGGGGACGATGCGGCTATGGCGGCGGCGCCCCAGCTGGATGGGAAGCGCCAGAGCGGGATGGTCGGGGACAAAACTTAATGACCGAAGTATTATTTTCTCATTTTCCCCTAAGTGCCCAAAAGAGGCGAGGATCACCCCAGAAACCCTCAAAAGGCTATTCTAGGCTTGGGAAGGTAGGAGAGATAGATTTCTAGCGCAAGGTTGACGACAACTCGCTGATTCCCGGCCGAAATCCACCATCTCTTTGTATGGAAGCCAGGATTGGTGCTACAAACCTTCTGTAGCTGTTTGGCGCCCAGGTAGGCTAGGCTTACTCAATTGAATAGTCATAAAGTTGTGCTCACTGCGTAACACAACGTTAATTGACGGTAGAATCCATGTTTAGGACTTCGGACACAGAAAAATGGATGATTATACCTTTACCCTAGTTGCAAAGGATGATGTGTACTGTGGGAAAAAGCCTTGTTTTGTGAACTAGGGTTAGGTGATGGTTCAATTTCCTATTTTTGTGATATATGCCAGTTTATTTCTTCATTGTATGCATGCATGTATGTGAATAGGGAAATGTGAACTAAATTTAATGGATTCATTATGGGTGTGATTGTGACTGTGGTGGTTTTGACTGGATCAGGTGTGGCACGTTCCGACACATATATTGTATCGGAAAGTCACATTCTGACACATATATTGGACCGGGTGTCACATTCTGACACATGTATATGGGATCTGGTGTCACATTCCGACACACTACATTTGTATAAATGATCATACACGTATTTACCTACAAAAATGTATAACACCAAATATAATCACATATTTTTAATTTTTAAATTTACAGATTAATTAAAATGGTGCATAATATAGTGACACAAATGTACATTTCGAACTGATATATAAGGTATGAAAGTGGTATAATTTATGGTAACGACTCGAACCGTCGTTAATTCAGAAGGGCAAAAAATTGTGGGTAACTCAGTCCCACCATCCCGCCATAGTGGGGATGATGCCGCTATAGTGGCGGCACTTCAACTTGATGGGAAGCGCCAGAGCGGGATGGTCGGGGACAAAACTTAATGACGCGAAGTCTTATTTTCTCCTTTTACCCTAAGTTCGAAATAGAGGCGATGATCACCCCATAAACCCTCAAAAGGCTACTCTAGGCTTGGGAAGGAAAGAGAGATAGATTTCTAGCGCAAGGTTGACGATAACTCGCTGATTCCTGGCCAAAATCCACCGTCTCGTTGTATGAAAGCCAGGATTAGTGCTACAAACCCTCTGCAGCTGTTTGGCGCCCAGGTAGGCTAGGTTTACTTAATTGACTAGTCGTAAATTCATGGTCAATACATACTATACTGTTAATTGATGGTAGAATCCATGCTTAGGCCTTCGGGAACAGAAAAAATGATGACTATACATTTACCCTAGTTGCTAAGGATGATGTGTACCGTGGGGCAAAGCCTTGTCTTGTGAACTAGGGTTAGGTGATGGTTCGATTCCCTTTTTTGTGATATATGCTAGTTAATTTCTTCATTGTATGCATGCATGTATATAAATAGGGAAATGTGAACTGAATTTAATGGATTCCATATGGGTGTGATTATGATTATGGTGGTCCTGACTGGATCAGGTGTGGTACGTTCCGACACATATTGGATCGAAATGTCACGTTTTGACACATATATTGGACTGGGTGTCACGTTCTAACAAATGTATATGGGATCGGGTGTCACATTCCAGCACACTACATTTCGATAAATGATCATACACGTATTTACCTACAACAATGTATAACACCAAATATAATCACATATTTTTAATTTTTAAATTTACAGATTAATTAAAATGGTGCATAATATAGTGACAAAAATGTACACTTCGAACTGATATATAAGGTATGAAAGTGGTATAATTTATTGTAACGACTCGAACCGTCATTAATTAAAAAGGGCAAAATATCGTGGGTAACTTAGGCCCACCATCCTGCCATAAAAGCGACGATGCCGCTATGGCGGCGGTGCCCGAGCTGGATGGGAAGCGCCAGAGCGGGATGGTCGGGGACAATACTTAATGACGCGAAGTCTTATTTTCTCCTTTTACCCTAGGTGCCAAAAAGAGGTGAGGATCACCCAGAAACCCTCAAAAGGCTACTTTAGGCCTAGGAAAGAAGGAGAGATAGATTTCTAGCACAAGGTTGACGACAACTCGCTGATACCCGGCCGAAATCCACCATCTCTTTGTATGGAAGCCAGGATTGGTGCTACAAATCTTCTGTAGCTGTTTGGCGCCCAGGTTGGCTAGGCTTACTCAATTGAATAGTCATAAAGTTGTACTCACTGCGTAACATAACATTAATTGACGGTAGAATCCATGTTTAGGCCTTCGGACACAGAAAAATGGATGATTGTACCTTTACCCTAGTTGCAAAGGATGATGTGTACCGTGGGAAAAAGCCTTGTTTTGTGAACTAGGATTAGGTGACGGTTCGATTTCCTATTTTTGTGATATATGCCAGTTTATTTCTTCATTGTATGCACGCATGTATGTGAATAGGGAAATGTGAACTGAATTTAATGGATTCATTATGGGTGTGATTGTGACTGTGGTGGTTTTGACTGGATCTGGTGTGGCACATTCCGACACATATATAGTATCGGAAAGTCACATTCTGACACATATATTGGACCGGGTGTCACATTCTGACACATGTGTATGGGATCTGGTGTCAAATTCCGACACACTACATTTTTATAAATGATCATACACGTATTTACCTACAACAATGTATAACACCAAATATAATCACATATTTTTAATTTACAGATTAATTAAAATGGTGCATAATATAGTGACACAAATGTACACTTCGAACTGATATATAAGGTATGAAAGTGGTTTAATATATGGTAACGACTCGAACCGTCGTTAATTAAGAAGGGCAAAATATTGTGGGTAACTCAGGCCCACCATCCCGCCATAGTGGGGATGATGCCGCTATGGCGGCGGCACCCCAACTGGATGGGAAGCGGCAGAGAGGGATGGTCGGGGACAAAACTCAATGACGCGAAGTCTTATTTTCTCCTTTCCCCCTAAGTGCCAAAAATAAGCGAAGATCACCCCATAAACCCTCAAAAGGTTGCTCTAGGCTTGGGAAAGAAGGAGAAATAGATTTCTAGCGCAAGGTTGACGATAACTCGCTGATTCCCGGCCGAAATCCACTGTCTCGTTGTCCGGAAGCCAGGATTGGTGCTACAAACCTTCCGTAGTTGTTTGGTGCCCAGGTAGGCTAGGTTTACTCAATTGAATAGTCGTAAATTCATAGTCACTACATAATATAATGTTAATTGACGGTAGAATCCATGCTTATGCCTTCAGGCACAGAAAAAAGGATGATTGTACCTTTACCCTAGTTGCTAAGGATGATGTGCGCCGTGGGGTAAAGACTTGTCTTGTGAACTAGGGTTAGGTGATGGTTCGATTTCCTATTTTTGTGATATATGCCAGTTAATTTCTTCATTGTATAAATGCATGTATGTTAATAGGGAAATGTGAACTGAATTTAATGGATTCATTATGGGTGTGATTGTGACTGTGGTGGTCCTGACTGGATCAGATGTGGTATGTTCCGACATATATATTGGATCGGAATGCCACATTCAGACACATATATTGGATCGGGTGTCACATTTTGACACATGTATATGGGATCGGGTGTCACATTCCGACAAACTACATTTCGATAAATGATCATACACGTATTTACCTACAACAATATATAACACCAAATATAATCACATATTTTTAATTTTTAAATTTACAGATTAATTAAAATGGTGCATAATATAGTGACACAAATGTACACTTTAAACTAATATAAATGGTATGAAAGTGGTATAATATATGGTAACGACCCGAATAGTCGTTAATTAAGAAGGGCAAAACGTTGCGGGTAACTCAGGCACACCATCTCGGAAAAATGGGGACGATGCTACTATAATGGCGGCCCCCCAGCTGGAAAGGAAGCGCCAGAGCGGGATGGTAGGGGACAAAACTTAATGACGCGAAGTGTTATTTTCTCCTTTCCCCTAAGGGCCAAAAAGAGGCGAGGATCACCCCAAAAACTCTAAAAAGGCTACTGTAGGCTTGGGAAAGAAGGAGAGATAGATTTCTAGCGCAAAGTTGACGATTACTCGCTGATTCCCGACGGAAATTCACCGTCTCGTTGTACGGAAGCCATGATTGGTGCTACAAACCCTTTGCAGCTGTTTGGCACCTAGGTAGGCTTGGTTTACACAATTGAATAGTCGTAAATTCGTGGTCACTACATAATATAATGTTAATTGACGGTAGAATCCATGTTTAGGCATTTGGGAACATAAAAAAAGATGATTGTACCTTTATCCTAGTTGCTAATTATGATGTGTGCAGTGGAGCAAAGCCTTGTCTTGTGTACTAGGGTTAGGTGATGGTTCAATTTCCTGATTTTGTGATATTTGCTAGTTAATTTCTTTATTGTATGCATGCATGTATGTGAATTGGGAAATGTGAACTGAATTTAATGGATTCATTATGGGTGTGATTGTGACTGTGGTGGTCTTGACTGGATTAGGTGTGGTACGTTACGACACATATATTGGATCGGAATGTCACGTTCCGACACATAAATTGTATCAGGTGTCACATTCTGATGCATGCATATGGGATCGACTGTCACATTCGGACACACTACATTTCGATAAATGATCATACACGTATTTACCTACAACAATATATAACACCAAATATAAGCACATATTTTTAATTTTTAAATTTACAAATGAATTAAAATGGTGAATAATATAGTGACACAAATGTACACTTCAAACTAATATATAAGGTATGAAAGTGGTATAATTTATTGTAACGACCCGAACCGTCGTTAATCAAGAAGGGCAAAACGTCGCGGGTAACTCAGGCACACCATCCCGGCACAGCGGGGACGATGCCGCTATGGAGGCTCCCCAGTTGGATGGGAAGTGCCAGAACGGGATGGTCGGGGACAAAACTTAATGACGCGAAGTATTATTTTCTCATTTTCCCCTAAGTGCCCAAAAGAGGCGAGGATCACCCCAGAAACCCTCCAAAGTCTACTCTAGGCTTGGGAAGGAAGGAGAGATAGATTTCTAGCGCAAGGTTGACGTTAACTCGTTGATTCCTGGCCAAAATCCACCGTCTCGTATAAAAGCCAGGATTGGTGCTACAAACCCTCTGCAGCTGTTTGGCGCCCAAGTAGGCTAGGATTACTTAATCGACTAGTCGTAAATTCGTGGTCAATACATACTATAATGTTAATTGATGGTAGAATCCATGTTTAGGCCTTCGGACATAGAAAAATGGATGATTGTACCTTTACCCTCGTTGCAAAGGATGAAGTGTACCGTGGGAAAAAACCTTGTTTTGTGAACTAGGGTTAGGTGATGGTTCGATTTCCTTTTTTTGTGATATATGCCAGTTTATTTTTTCATTGTATGCATGCATGTATGTGAATAGGGAAATGTGAACTGAATTTAATGGTTTCATTACGGGTGTGATTGTGACTGTGGTGGTTTTGACTGGATTAGGTGTGGCTCGTTCCGACACAAATATTGTATCGGAAATTCACATTCTGACACATGTATTGGACCGGGTGTCACATTCTGACACATGTATATGGGATCTGGTGTCACATTCTGACACACTATATTTGTATAAATGATCATACACGTATTTACCTACAACAATGTATAACACCAAATATAATCACATATTTTTAATTTTTAAATTTACAGATTAATTAAAATGGTGCATAATATAGTGACACAAATGTACACTTCAAACTGATAAATAAGGTATGAAAGTGGTATAATTTATGGTAACGACTCGAACCGTCGTTAATTCAGAAGGGCAAAATATTGTGGGTAACTCAGTCCCATCATCCCGCCATAGTGGGGATGATGCCGCTATAGTGGCGGCACTTCAACTTGATGTGAAGCACCAGAGCGGGATGGTCGGGGACAAAACTTAATGACGCAAAGTCTTATTTTCTCCTTTTACCCTAAGTTCGAAATAGAGGCGATGATCACCCCATAAACCCTCAAAAGGCTCCTCTAGGCTTGGGAAAGAAGGAGAAATAGATTTCTAGCGCAAGGTTGACGATAACTTGCTGATTCCCGGCCTAAATCCACCGTCTCGTTGTTCGGAAGCCAGGATTGGTGCTACAAACCCTCTACAGCTGTTTGGCACCCAGGTAGGCTAGCGTTACTCAATTGAATAGTCGTAAATTCGTGCTCACTGAATAATATATTGTTAATTGACGGTAGAATCCATGTTTAGGCCTTCGGGCACAGAAAATGGATGATTGTACCTTTACCCTAGTTTCTAAGGATGATGTGTACCGTAGGGCAAAGCATTGTCTTGTGAACTAGGGTTAGATGATGGTTCAATTTCCTGTTTTTGTGATATATGCCAGTTAATTTCTTCATTGTATGCATGCATGTATGTTAATAGGGAATTGTGACCTGAATTTAATGGATTCATTATGGGTGTGATTGTGACTGTGGTGGTCCTGACTTGATTAGGTGTGGTACATTGCGACACATATATTGGATCAGAATGTCAAGTTCCGACACATATATTGGACCGGGTGTCACGTTCTGACACATGTATATCGTATTATGTGTCAATTTCCGACACACTACATTTTGCTAAATGATCATACACGTATTTACCTACAACAATGTATAACGCCAAATATAATCACATATTTTTAATTTTTAAATTTACAGATTAATTAAAATGGTGCATAATATAGTGACACAAATGTATACTTCGAACTAATATATAAGGTATGAAAGTGGTATACTTTATTGTAACGACCCGAACCGTCGTTAATTAAGAAGGGAAAAATATCGTGGGTAACTCAGGCCCGCCATCCCGCCATAGCGGGGACGATGCCACTGTGGCGGGGGCTCCCCTGCTGGATGGGAAGCGCCAGAGCGGGATGATTGGGGACAAACAAAGTCTTATTTTCTCCTTTTACCCTAAGTGCCAAAAAGAGGCGAGGATCACCCCAGAAACCCTCAAAAGGCTGCTCTAGGCTTGGAAAAGAAGGAAAGATAGATTTCTAGTGTAAGGTCGATGACAGCTCGCTGACTCTCGGCCGAAATCCACCGTCTTGTTGTCTGGAAGCCAGGATTGGTGCTACAAACCCTCTGCCACTATTTACCGCCAGGTAGGCTAGGCTTACTCAATTGAATAGTCCTAAATTTGTGCTCACTGCGTAATATAATGTTAATTGACAGTAGAATCCATTATTAGTCCTTTGGGCTTGGAAAAAGGGATGATTGTACCTTTATCCTAGTTGGTAAGGATGATATGTACCGTGGGGTAAAGCCTTGTTTTGTGAACTAGGGTTAGGTGATGGTTCGATTTCATTTTTTTTTATGATATATGCCGTTTAATTGCTTCATTATATGCATGCGTGTATGTGAATATGGAAATGTGAACCGAATTCAATTTATTCATTAAGGGTGTGATTGTGACTGAGGTTGTTCTGACTGGATCGGGTGTCACGTTTCAACACATATATTGGATCAAATGTCATGTTCCGACACATATATTGGACAGGTTGTCACGTTTCGACACATGTATATGGGATCGGGTGTCACATTCCGACACACTGACAGTTTGGGCGTGGGTTCAATGAGTAAACCATTTGTGATTACTACTTTCATATCTACCTACTATGGATATTGGGGAATTGTATGTGCCCTTAAAATATAATTGAATTATGCTTCTTATATATGTGTGTTATTAACTGTGTTGTATTTAAATGACTTATATCTAGTCGTTGGATTTGTTTGCGAATGAGCGGGCCCACCAGTATGTGGTCTTATAAGAGGAGACCGAGTCTAGGTGTTATTATGGGATATGGTTAGAAGGGGTGTCTCTGTTCTTAAATAATGAGAAGTAGGGTAGTGTTCATAATCTAAATAGTAGTTAGACCCTACCTTGGGAAGGGGATTCGTATTTGAAACAGTTAGCGAGCCTGGATAGGGTATACTGTGTAGTCAAGGGTAGAAGAGTGGCGCAGAAGAAACGAGGGTATATCGTGAGTGGTTGGCCGAGTTGGTTGTGGTTGTATTCGGGAACTCCTCTGCGAGTAGAACTGTTAAGCTATGATCAAAGACGGAGCGATACATGATGCTGGACTGGGGGAGGGGAGGTTAGAGTCAAGTGTTCTAGTACGCTTAAGGTATACAATAACAATAAAGGTTGAGGGGTGTACTTTCATACTGCATATTTCCTGCTGGTTGATTTCTTTATATTATGCAGTGGGCATCGGGTTGACCGATGATGCCTACCAGTACTAGTGGTTTGTACTGATACTACTCTTGCTATGCCTCTGGGCATAGTCTGGTTGCAGGGTCAGTGATGTTTCATAGGTGAAGACAAAGACAATCTCCAACAACTTCTACTTTTCCTTCCTTGTGGTGGGAGCTGTGTCGTAGTTACTACTTTTTATACATTGTAATCTTAGAAGCTCTTGTACCTGTTTAGACTAGATCCTTGGGGGTGTTATTTATTTTGTAAATTTTAACCTCCGTTGTTAAAATTCTTTATCATATACAAATCTCTTGAAATTTCTTTTATTCTAGTTTTCTTAATCTTTCACATGTTTTAACCATTTTGGGAACTAAGGGTCCTCCTACTTAGGTGTTAGGTAGGTGCCCGCATGGCCAGATGGGTTAGGTTGTGACAATTGGTATCAGATCCCAGGTTGTCGTTCTCCTAGTACAAGAGCAAATGTGGAATAGATTCCTGCAGATTGGTGTGTTGACATCCACATCTAATCTTCAAGAAGCTATGAAACATTCTAGGAAGTGGTTCCATTTCTTCTCTCCTTTCGTGCGGGTTGTCGCTTGTGGTATGGGTTGAGTCCAATTGGTATCTCAACGAGGTGAACTGAAGGTCGTAGTCGCGGCTGAAGGGACACAAGCAAGGTAAATTGGAACCGAGAAGGTTCCAATTGGTATCTAGCCTTAGAGGTGATATAAGTGCATAGACGATCAACTAATGGTCATCCATGGAGCGAGTTAAGTTGATAAATTTTGACTTGCCTGTGTGATGTAGCTGGAAATCTTGATTATGTGCACAGTGATTATCTGAATAACTACTGGTGTGTGAAGTTTACTTGCTTGAATGCTACAATGTGATTCCTGGACGAATTCTAGACGTGTGACATGGTATACTTACGAGAAGGTATGCAACAGTTACTTGAGCATGGACTTACCATTGATAAAGAGGGTAAGGGAAATGAATGACTTGTGACTGTAAGGAAACTTCAATTTCAGGGCAATCGGGATCAGTCAGGGACCATGTAAGAAAAAAGGCTATTATTGCATAATAGAGAAATTTGTTGTTACGAAAGGTTCCTTCGATGTGTGTCGCAACTGATTATAAATCGTGTGGTTAGTAGGCATATTCTGGTGATGTGCATGCTTGTTGTGTTAGATTAGTGGGAAAGGGTTCTGGTGAGTATATCGCTGGGTTGACTCGGGGTGGACAATGCCTATCCTAGCTAGAGGGTTATCCTAAATGCTTATTTATGACAATGAGAGTCAATGAAAGACTATAGAAATGGGGTGAAACCCCTGGAATTGTTATCCTGGGAACTGGTCTCGTCGAAGCCGCTGGGGCGGGATTTTTCCAGCCAGGGCCAGACTGCCAGAGCAAGAAGTCCCCCACCAGAGCGGGACAGGGCGAGACAGAATCTCAGCCCTGTCTCTGATGTTTTCCCTTGTTTCGCCTATGGACCCCGAATCATGCATGGACTAATTTCCGTAACCTAAACAGTACTCAACAATAGAACAAAGAGTTATAAACACCTAGTATTAATTAAGGCTATGAAAATAGCAAAACGAGCATCCATGCGCTTACAAAAATGTAAAGAAAAGCAGAAATTCTGTCTATTACATGCCCAATTGGGGTAAAACCAAATCAAGGACCATGGGAATGAGAAGTGTCGTTGTCGGACCCCATGTCCTCTGGGGTTGTCTCGCTAGTCCACGCGTCACTCAACCAAGGGAACTCCCGAAAGTCCTCTGGCTCGTGCGTGGGAAGCTCCCACTGGGGGGCGGCGTAAGAGAAAATGACCTTAAAGGTCTTCCACATCTGGCCCATCAAGCGATCCCTCGTTAAATTCTTCTTTCTTTCCCATCGCAGCTGGCGACAGAGCATCTCAACCTCAAGGGTAGTGGAGGGTGGAATAGAAGTCGAGGCGCTAGCTTGGGAGCCTCCAAGTTTCATCCGGATGGTCGCCATGTCCTTCTCCACACGAGCACTAGAAAATGGGGGCTGAGATTGGGTAGGAAGGGCGTCGTCGACCTCAACATCATCCTCTTCTACATCGCGTGCCTCCACCGCTGCCTTACTGCTGCCAACCCCATCCACCTTTCTTCTCTTCCTTCCCTGGGTGGAGAGCTGCCTGATTAAAAGTGGATGAAAAAGGGGATCTATAAGAAGTACCTCATCAGTGTCCAGGAGTGGCACCCCCGCCCGCTTGCACATCGTTGTCACCATTACATGAAGGAAGAATGCCTTCTTGTTGCCTCTGTAGAACATCTTTCACTCGGACACAATATGTGCCCACACGTTTAGCCCAATCCCCTGCATAGCACAAGCCACCACTAGAGCCCGATGTAAGGTCACGTTAGTGCAGTTTCCCGACGGGCGGATCCTCCTAGAAACCAGGTGCAGCCACCTCTTGGCATCCGGTGACCAGTAAGTACTAGTGATACCCTCTGTAGTAGCCCAGTATACTTGATCCCAGCGTGACGCCTCAACCAGTATGTCCCGCAGCTAGCCCAAATCCATCTCCCTTAGTCGGTCTCGTACTTTGAGTTGGAGACCTCCGGCACCTCGAGCACCGCATTGATAAACTGAGCGCTCATAGAAATGTCGACTCCTCGAATGCGGATGGTGGGGTGAGGATTGTCCCAGCGGACAATAGTAAGTATAGCATAGAACTCCCTCACCCAGCCTGAGCGAGTGACAGGGGGAGCTTATGTCAGGGGACCCTATCCAAACTCTATCACCTTGGCTTGGAAGGCAGATGCTTTCTCCGCTAAGCTCAACAGGTGAAAACCCCTCTCGCACAGGAATTTAGTGTTCCAGTGATCATGGTGTCTGTCCCGACTTGCAGCATTGGGAAACCGAACGAATGACAAGTTTTCCTAATTAATTCCAGCCATAGTAGACAAGCCTACAAAATTCACGAAAGGTACATGTTAAGACTCCATGGAATTAGTCAATCACGGGCTAAGGAAAAAGAAAAAAATCTATTTTAAGAAGCAATGAGGCCATTATTCTACAGAATCCCGCCAAAGTGGCCAGGACCCCACCACAATGGCATGAAGGAGGCCGCCATAGCGGGATGGAGGCCACCAGAGCGACCTTCACCTAGGATGAACTCCACGGCGCGATCATGGCGCCCTTTCACCCCAAAACCCCATTTTTAGCAAATGTTTCATCAGATCAGTGTATCTAGAGTACCCTAGTACTTAAATATGCAAAAAAATAAATCCTATCAATACAACCCTTAAAGGGTTCCCGAATCTAAGTTTTACATCAAGAACCTATTCGAATTCCCTTACCCATTTCAGAACCTTTTCAATCATTTTACCGTGAAATCCTTACGCTCAGAACGTTGTGGAGATATTGTGAACATAAGGGAAGTGCCCATGCTACATTTTTGTTACCAAATCAGGCAAACCTATATTCACATTTTTGAAAACTACCATAGGCCATTCTACCCAATTGTTTCTTTTCATGCAATCGTTGATAAACAAGTATTGAAGTAAATAGAGTAAGGAACAAGAACATTATCGTGAGATTGACGATTAGAGCAAAGCAATTGAGAGATTTTTGGGAATTTTGAATGAGAGTAGAAGGGAATGGGAAAACCATTCCCCTTTTCCCCCTTCTAAAATGTTTTCGATTCCCCGCCACGGCGGGAGGATTCTCGCCACAACAGCCCTGCTTTAGTGTGACTCCTGCCGCTCTGGCGAGGTCAGGCCAAGTAAATGGGTGCATCTTGTTCTTCCCTCCGTGTGTTGCTTTATTCCCTAGCTGCTTCCTGGACAAAGCTCCTTTCGTGCCTAAACCTTGGGAAACCGCTATCTTTCGTCGTTCCATGATGGGCCGATCTGTTAGTTTAGAAGTTATCCAAATGATCTGTGCGTACTCCTCCACTTGTCGTTCGGGGACGAACGAGGGGTAAGTTGGTATCTATTGTAACGATCCGAATAATTGTTAATTAAGAAGGGAAAAACATCGTGTGTAACTCAGGCCCACCATCCCGCCAGAGCGGGGACGATGCTGCTATGGTAGCGGCGTCCCAGCGGGATGGGAAGCGCCAGAGCGGGATGGTCGGGGATAGAACTTAATGACGTGAAATCTTATTTTCTCCTTTCTACCTAAGTGCTAAAAAAAAGGCGAGGATCACCCTAGAAACTCTCAAAAGGTTACTCTAGGCTTGGGAAGGAAGGAGAAACAGATTTCTAGCACAAGGTTGACGATAACTCATTAATTCCCGACTGAAATCCACCGTCTCGTTGTCCGAAAGCCAGGATTGGTACTACAAACCCTCTGCAGCTGCTTGACGCCTAGGTAGGCTAGGTTTACTCAATTGAATAGTCGTAAATTCGTTCTCACTGCGTAATATAATGTTAATTGACAGTAGAATCCATGTTTAGGCCTTCGTGCATGGAAAAATGGATGATTGTACCTGTACCCTAGTTGCTAAGGATGATGTGTACCATGGGGCAAAGCCTTGTCTTGTGAACTAGAGTTAGGTGATGGTTCGATTTCCTGTTTGTGTGAAGTATGCCATTTAATTGCTTCATTGTATGCATGCATGTATGTCAATAGGGAAATGTGAATCGAATTTAATGGATTCATTTTGAGTGTGATTGTGACTGTGGTTGTGCTGACTTGATCGGGTGTCACATTCCAACATATATATTAGATCAGGTGTCACGTTTCGACACATATATTGGATTAAGCGTCACGTTCCGACACATGTATATAGGATCGAGTTTCACGTTATGATACACTAATAGTTTTGGCATGGGTTCCATGCGAGAACCATTTGTGATTACTACTTTCATATCTACCTGCTATGGATATTGGAGAATTGTATGCGCCCTTAAAAGATAATTGAATTATGCCTCTTATATATGTGTGTTAACTGTGTTGTAATTAAATGACCTATATCTACTCGTTGGAATTGTTTGCGAATGAGCGGGCCCATCGGTATGTGGTCTGGCAAGAGGAGACCGAGGGAATATGGTTAGAGGGGATGCCTGTGTTCTTAAATAATGAGAAGTATGGTAGTGTTAATGATCTAAATAGTAGTTAGATCTTACCTTGGGAAGGGGATTTGTATTTGAAATAGTTAGCGAGCCTCGACAGGGTATACTATGTAGTCACGGGTATAAGAGTGGCGCGGAAGAAGAGAGGGTATATCGTGAGTGGTTGGCCGAGTTGGTAGTGGTTGTATTCGGGAACTCCTTTGCGAGTTAGAACTGTTAAGCTATGATCAAAGGCGGAGTGATGTAGGATGCTAGACTAGGGGGGGGGGGGTTTAGAGTCAAGTGTTCTAGTACGCTTAAGGTATACGATAACAATAAAGGCAGGAGGATAAAGGTTGAGGGGCGTACTTTCCTATTGCATGTTTCCTGCTGGTTGATTTCTTTATATTACGCGGTGGGCATCGTGTTGACCGATGATGCCTACCAGTACAGGTGGTTTGTACTGATACTACTCTTGCTATGCCTCTGGGCATAGTTTGATTGCAGGGTCAGTGATGTTTCATAGGTGAAGACGAAGGCAATCTCCAACAGCTTCTACTCTTCCTTTGCTGTGGTGGTAGTTGTGTCGTAGTTACTGCTTTTTATACATTGTAATCTTAGAAGCTCTTGTACCTGTTTAGACTAGATCCTTGGGGGTGTTATTTATTTTGTAAATTTTAACCTCAGTTGTTAAAATTCTTTATCATATACAAATCTCTTGAAATTCCTTTTATTCCAGTTTTCTTAATCCTCCGCATGTTTTTAACCATTTTGGGAACTAAGGTTCCTCCTACTTAGGTGTTAGAGTAGGTTCCCGCACGGTCCGGTGGGTTGGGTTGTGACATTAATGATATAGAATGATATATATTAACTATTTAATTGGTTTAAATTATGTGCATAATTGGTATGAATATTGGTATAAATTATGATATAAAATGGTATAAACATGTTATTTTTGGTATAAATTGAATTATTATAGTGTATATTATGATTACAATTTGGTGTACACTTCAAACTGATATACACTATCATTTGCACCACAAAATTACTAAACAATACCAATTAACAAACGAACCAAAAAATACCAACTCATTGTGGTAAGATACTTAATTACACTTTTAATCCTAATATCTATTTACAAATACATAATATAGGGTAAAACTTACTCGCACCGAGTGTATACACCAAGCATTGCATGCCATGTGTTTAAATTTATAGTTCATTTTACTTAATCATGATTAATTAACATGTGTTTTACTTCATTAAATCACATAATAATGGAAATTGCGTTAGTTTGGTGTATACACCCGGTGCGGATAAGTTTTTCTCCATAATATATTATTTTAACCATCAAAACACCATGCAATAATCATCTGTCAACCAAAAAATTTCATGCTTAATCAAAATAAATTGTAAAATTCTTTTATATTTGTTGTTAAATTTTTATTTGATCATATGAATAATACCGTCATATACAAATCAAATAACATTACTACTGAATTAATTTTTAATCAAATAACACTACAAATAGCACTATAAATAACATAAAAAATCAACAAAGAAACTTTAAAAAATTCAAAATCAACTTTAAGCACGATTTTTTAAAAACCAACTATATTTTCGTCGTTCCAATGACTGAAACTATAAATTTATTTAAAAATTGATCTATAAAAGAAGCGACACTAATTGATAAAAACTGAGACATATCTATTACATTCCATCTTTTGTCGTGATGAATTAAAATTGACACGTTATTGCTTACATCTATTGAAATGTAAAAGATGAGAAATTATCTAGAAAAGCCATTGAAATTTGTTTTGTATCACTATAATCACTCAACTTAATGTTTTTATCTTAAAAAATCACTCAACAACATTTATCATGACAAATTGAATCCTATAAATATGAACCCCACAAATAAATATAATTAAAAAAATCCATTATAATTCTTTTTTCTTTCTAAATTTAACATTAAATAAATTCGGCATAAAAAAATTTATTTTGTATGTTATATATAGAAACTCAGCTCAACATATATAAAATTTTATAATTTATTCATGACATATTAGCTCTAATCATCGCTTCCGTGTTCTTAAAAAGGATCACTGTAGAGCAAATTCTGCGGGTTATCTTTCTTTCTTGATAAAACTCTTACGGTGAAGCACTCCCACCAGTGCACCACAGCCCATGTTGGTGCGGGTTGATGGTACCAACTTTTTTGTTGGTTTTCTTATTTTAGAATATGAAATTGCATCCTCTATATTTGGGCTTAGGAATGGACAATATTGATCAAAATTCAGACATATTTTGATGAAAGAACAAACATTGATGATTTACGAACATCTACACTCATATTAAACACTAATATTTAACATATCTGTAACATCTCGCTAAGCGAAAGAGCTAGAATTAGAAAGAGTCATTTTTGGAAAGAATGAAAAATCTGGAAAATTGGTTAAGTTATGTTAAGTATGAGTTTTTGGTCAACTTCAAACGACCATGAATCCTAGCTCAGGATGAGTTAGGTGTGCTACCAGATACCGTAGGAAATATCTTTGAATTATCTTTCCAACTGCGCTGAGTTTGCTCAATTACGAGTTCGTATGATGGAGATATGTCCATTGGAAGTTGGGCTGTCTAGATAAGGAAAGTCAAAACCGGATTTTAAAGGGGTATTTTGATCTTTTCAATGCCCAATTAATTTATCTCGTTTTTAGAAGTTTAATTGGGGTCTAAACAAAATTAGATCAGTTTACGCCCTACCAAATCACGCTAGGGTTTTTGGAGAAAGAACTCAAGAGGAGAAATGAGAAGGAAAAGTTCAAAGATTCGTCAAGTTCTTGCGATTTTGTGTGTGGATTTCGCCATGGGTTCAATCCTACGAGGTATGTGAGACTTTCATAGCGTTGGGTTCGTTCACCCAAGCGCCAAACATGTTTATTTCAGCAAGAATTCGTCCTAGAAAGGGTTGAAAGTTTGATAATCTTGATATGTGTTCTTGAATTTACTTTCGTTCTTGAATTGGGCTGAAATTAGGAGTTCTTGAGGTTATTGCGTCGAATTATAGAGTTGTTTTGATTTAGGTTATTGTGTACATCTACTGGGGATCTAAATCTAAAGAGAATTTGGGAAAAAGAACCGAATTTAGGTGAATTGGGGCTAGAAAACAAAGAAGGAAAAAGTCAGGCGAATATGGGTACCAGGTCCGCGATTGCAAAATTCTTTACCGCATCGCGGAGCGCTCACAGACCATTTTGCCTCAAAATTTATTTCTCGACCAAATAATTAGATGCATCTCCGCGTCGCGGACTTGCTTCGAGACAGTGATTTCTTGATCATTTCTCATGTATTACTATCTAAAGACACTCCTAAACATCATGATATCCTTCCTATCACAAATCACAATCCTTGAATCCATAAATTCAAATTCAAGGAAAGTTAAGAGCCAAGTCTAGAGTTCTTAGAGTCATTTCAAAAGTGTTTTGCAAACGTTTTAACTTTGTTTTAAGACTTGAGTTTTGAGTTGAGTAAAGAGTAAAGACCAAAGTTTGTTTCTTCAAAAGAGTATATCGGGACTATGTATTCCTAAAAGAGTAAATGTTTTCACATTTAAACAAGAGAGGAAACACCGATTTCCAAGAGAGCCTTTGAGCTAGTTTTTGAGTAATTATCTCAAACCATAGAAAGATTTTTGTTTTTAAACATATGAGCTGAGTATATTTTGGGATTAGTATTGAGCACCGATATGGGGACGAGTTCACAATAAATCAAGTCTCCATAAACCATGTAGCCATTGTGGGTAAACAAGGTCATACTTTTTAGATGATTCCTTAGTGCTTTTTAGCATAGACTAGTGGATCCACTTAGTTAAGGTGTTCTATATCATAGCAAGGTATAGGACAGTTCTGGAAGCGTGGGCGAGATGTTGTATCATCACTTTAGCTCATAGTGATGGTTGTAGGTTAAAGAAACTCCCACTATATTATATTACTTTATATGTAAATTGAGTTGTTATTGTATTTCTTTAGCACATTGAGTTGTTACCTACTTTTTTAAATGCTTTGTATAAACTGCACCTTTATTGTTGTTTTACTTTGCATTTGAGTTGAGTATCCATAAGTTGATGTAAAGCTAAGGTAAGTGTTTTTTTCAGATTCCTTTCAAGCTTATGTCATGTTTAGTTTTCCCCTCGCATCGTACATTCAATGTACTGATGCCATTTGGCCTATATCGTTTTATGATGCAGATACAGGTAACCAGGATTAACATCCAGCGCCTCGTTGATCCAGTTGAGCACTCAGAGTAAGTTGGTGAGCCGCCTTGCTTTCGGAGGACCCCCTTTTTACTTCTTTATAGTTACTTCATTAGGATGTTGTGGGTCTTGTCTCGACATCCATCTCAGTTGTTAGAGGCTTCATAGACAGTTAGTTAGTTCATTTGTCGTTATCTTATTATTGGCTTCTGTTTGAGATTTGAGTTGCCTTCTTAGTTAGTTGAATGTTCTTTTAAGACATTTTAAGTTATTTCATGAGTTTATTTTTTCAGACTATTATCTTGTTATTTAAGTCTTCCGCCATGAGTTAAACCAGGCCAAGGGTTCGCTTGGGGCCAACAATGGTTCTCGAGTGCCAGTCTCGCCCAGGGTGTAGGCTCGGGGAGTGACAATATCAAAAATATATAAATGTTGAGTCAAATTTATAAGCATATAAAATAATTAATTGGTCATGTCAAATTTATTTAATGGTAAACTAAGAAGAAGAAGAATCATAATGAATTTTTTTAATCAAGTTTATTTGTTGGGTCCATATTTACATGAAATATAAAATAATTTATTTTAATGATAAATATAGTGGAGTAATTCCTTAAATGTACTAGATAATTGCCTCGAGGCAGCTTCGATTGCCTCGAGGCAGCTCCCTGCTCCGAGGCCGCTTGCCTTGCATCGAGGCACCCCCCCGCTCTGAGGCCGCCCCCTCCCGTCCCCTACCCCGAGGTCGCTTGCCTCAAGGCCACCTCCCTCCCCTCCCCTACCCTGACGTCGCTTGCCTCAAGGCAGCCCCCTACCCCGAGGTCGCTTGCCTCGAGGCCGCCCTACTCTATCCACCCCGAGGCACCCCTCCCCGCTCCAAGGTCGCTTGCCTTGCCTCGAGGCACCCCTCCCGCTCCGAGGCTGCTTGCCTTGCCTCGAGGCACCCCCACCGCTTCGAGGCCACTTTCCTTGCCTCCAGGCAGTCCCCCCAGCTAGCAGCCTTGCCTCCAAGCACCCCCTCGCTCTGAGGCCGCTTGCCTTGCCTCCAGGCAGCCCCCCCTAAGTTGGTTCCTCTGGAGTAGCTACTTACCTTACTGGTGTCCGAAGAAGTCTGTTGGTACAGATGTCATATGAGATGTGAAAGCGATTTCCGACTTAAAGACTACTAGTTGAAGTAGAGCCGACTCTAACATTCGACCAGAGAGGTTAGTGCTGGGAAAGCAAAGAATAGAATGTCTGTTCTAAAGAAGAAGGCTGCTTGATTATTCTTTTCAGGAGCAAGCCATAAGGACTCTGTAGATCGCGAGAATGCATGTTCTGATGCTTGCACGGGATCATCTGCTTCCAACAATCCAACAAAGTGAGTTTCACAGAAGGGAGGTTAGCGAGATCCCAACTCTGAGGAAAAAAAGAAGCTCGACCATGAAAAGGCAAGTCGGGTTTCACCACAAACGTGGACTCCCATGGCTTTCTTGGAAAAGAGGCGAGTATCCCTCTCTTTCTATTAGCTCCTGTAGCTATGGGCATTTAGGATAATCTATGTATCTTAAAAGGATCATTAGAAGTCTTATCCTCTATCTTTTATCCCCCAACATCATGGTTGTTTGAACGCCTCTATTGTTATCTCCGGACGCTGCAGACACTAGTTCTCATCCGTTGTTCTCTCTTAACGTCTGGTCTTCAGAATCCTGTCTTTGAGGAAGTCCCCCCGACTTGGATTTAGGAGGCTCACTTGCCCAATGGATGTTCTAATTACTAAGCTGACTACATTCCCTGCCCTGGTAGCTCTTTAAGTGAGTTTTCTTTGCCTGCCCTCCATGACTAAAGTGAGTAATGGGATAAGGTTCTCCCTCCCCTCCTAGTAGTTCTGGATCTCTCGATCAATGAGATTTGGGGCGGTAACGTTCTTTATTACTTCTTCATTTCATGTTCTAACTCCCAGTAATAGAATGGGAGACCTACACTTGAGATCTCCGGATTTCACCCCTACACACGAAATTCCACTCTCCTCTGTCTCACTCAAGTGAATTGGTTTCGAGAGCATTCCGCCAGTTTTTGGCGCTCTCAGTCGAAGGTAGGGCAGTCTTCCTAGCTTTAGGGTCAATCGAATAGATAGAAGATCTAGCGCCTCGGTCAGAGAGAATGGGGCACGAGTTCGTGACCTAATAGAATAGTGTTTTGTGATCCCGCCCGCCGCTACTACGGGAATCGCTTTTGCTATCTTTTCCTCTGGCTACTAAGATCTTTCAGTTCGCCTGGTTCTCTCTTGCCTGCCCATGGATTCAGCAGCCTCTTCTTCGATCCGGAATTCCCAGCAAATCCTTGACTGCCAAGTCCTGGGCTAAGCTGAGCTTTGAAGTCGGGCTTTCTTCCTAAAGCCAAAGTCCGGCCTCTTCCAAGTGCTTTCCTTTCCTGCATTCCTTCCTAAAGGTAGGACTGGGTGGGTTAAGTTATTCCCTCTTTCCTCTGTATCGAGCTAAAATAAAAAAATGATGAAACTTGTGGCCAGGCATAAATAGAGGCATTCCTCGGGTGATTTCATGCTTCTGCTTCTTCCTGTGGATTCCCTACCTAAAGGGGAGGGGTATGGGACATAAGGACTCAAGCCAAGGCCTTTTTTTCATTCTATCATGCCTATCTATGTGGCTCCCGACTCTAGTTCTATCATTTGATACTCCATCTGGCTAGACGCCCTTCCCTATGGAGGTTCTGTGTAAGATTTCAATATGAGATTATATTAAAACAAATAAGATTCTAGGTATAGTGTTGTGTCTGCATCGTATGAATTTTTCTTTTTAGTACAAGTCTGACTTAAAAATACAGTTATTGAGCTTTCTCTGCCTACGAGAAGGGGTCTCCCCTATCAACTATCTTATTCAACAACATATTCTTTGAAATTCAAAGTCTTAGTTCATAGGTTTCTCTAGATAATGATAAAGGAGAGTAGCCCGAAATGTAGATTAAGGGAGCACCTAGTGTGCTTCTTTATGAAAGATTCACCGGGCGGAAGTCCAATTGAGTATAGTGTGTGCCACCTGTTTGCCAATGGATAAGCGAATCGTACCGAGCCTGCCACTTCCTAACCCAAACTTCCAAATCTATCTGATTAGCCCATGGGCTGAATTGGTCCTTTAGGTGGGATTGATCTCTGTACCCCTTCTCCCTCGGTTAGTATTCGGATAGTGTTCACACAACCGTCCTTTCTCCTTTCTCTTTTCTCTTTTCTCTTTTGATTGGTGTTCCCTATACTCCCATACTCATTTTGGTGGATTTCTGTCTCACCTCCAATTAGCTTTTGGCCTTTATTCCGGAGGTCGGGATTCATTTCGTAAGCGTAAGCTATATAAAAAGAGCCATTCTATGACTATGAAGGGTAAGCGAAAAAAGGAAGTTCCTTGAACCGATTCTCTATTCAATTCCACAATCAACTCGAAAAAAAAATATTGTATATATAAGTAAAATGATATACGAAGTGATTAAATAAAATATTTCAAATACCCTTTTGATAGAACAAGGTGTTGTAGGCTAGTGGTTTTAGATGCCTTTATAGAGCCCTAAGTGTAGGGATGACAATGGAGTGGGGCGGATGTGGGGAAGGGTGGGTTTAAGGCTATGCGGGGATGGGGTGGGTTTAAGGTTTTGCGGGGCAGGTTGAAGTGGAATTTTTTAAAACTAATGCAGAGCGGGGTGGGTTGCGGGCATATGTGATTTTATGTGGGTTCAAAATTAATTTAACATTTTATATGTTATAAGAGGGATATATCATTATTTATTAAGATAATTTCTTTAAAGCTATTAGAATATTCAAGATAGTAAATGAATATGGTTCAATAAAAAATAATATAATTTCTTACATGTTTCTCAATTGACCTCTAACAAATAATTTTTAAGTCACTATCCTATTAAATTAATACAACTTAATGAAAAAATAAATTTATTGTTATGAATTTTGTGTTTAGTATCAAACTTAACTAGAAAAAGAAAATATTTAAAAAATTATGCGGGGCAGGTTCATGCGGGGCGGGGTGGACTAAAATTTTTTGCGAATTAAGCTTAACCTGCCCCGCCCCATTGCCATCCTTATCTAAGTGCTCATGCGTTCGAATCTCACTAGCAACAATTTTCCCCCTTTTTTGACACCCTTTGTGAAATTCCTAACTTCGCCACTTTTCATAGAAAATATTATATTTTGGAGGTTCCCAAAGATGAACCATGTAATTAGTGTGACTCTTCTCTTTAAGAAATAGCCAATAGCAGTGAGACCCTCATAAAGGAAACAAATATTCATTTCAATAGATCCCTACTCGAGGGATATTAGTAATGATATGCTAGTTCTACCTTCCCACTAGCGAGGGCTATATCGGTAATCTATAACTACAAGGTGCACTAGGTCTAATGAACCCGCCGTTAGCTACGGGATCCATCAAGGTCTACTCCCATCTATACTTTTCTTTGTAAACAGTAGAAACATTTTAAAATGTTATAAGACATTTAAGTTCTTATCAAATCATAGTATATAAAAATTTAACCAAAAAAACTATGTCAAAATACTATTTTTCAAGTAAATGTTAAAGTCTTTCAATAACGGTAATCATATCTCAAGTATCAATAAACATGTCTTATAAAAACAAGTTCATCTCAAATACCTATTTCGGTATCATATCAAGTAAAAGAGTTGTCCCATATGCAAGTTAAACATATTCGATAAAGCATTCACTTTATAAACCATGTATAAATCATGAAAGTTATAAAATACAAATTGTGGTAAGATACCCACAGTACTTGTGACAAAATACCAAACTCGCCACCTCCAGCCACCCGTATGACTTCCTTCGATCAATCTATAATCACATCAAATCAATCTCATGTTAATTTCTTTGTTTAGGCTAATTCGATAACAATTTTATAAGAACCCATCCCTTGAGATTTTATGTTTGAGTCTAACTTTGTCAAACTATATGTATCCATTCTTTGAGCAATTAGTTAGTCCAATAGCTATAAGTTTCTGCCTATTCATATCATTTCTTCCTCCAGTTATCTGCTCGAACTTATACCAAAAATAGTGATTAACCCAAATTTGATATAGTCTTGCCCAAAATTTTCCTTCTCTGAGCTTTATATTGATAACTTCTTAAAGTTTCCAACTATAGGACTACCTAAGAAAAACTATGCTCAAGTCCCAGTAACACCAGTTAATCCCAATCCATTCATCATAAATCATATATGATGGTGTATGTATATTACCTTGATTTTGGATAGTAGTTGCTGAAGTCCAATGTGTCTCTTTGAAAGGCGGGCGACCCAACATGAACTTAACATGTCACTTGAAGGGAGATGACAATCCAATCTTGAACTTAATATGTCACTTGAAGGGATGTGACGATCCAACGTGTGTCTTTGAAGGCGGACGACCCAATTTGAATATAACATGTCACTTGAAGGGAGGTGACAACCCAAGTTGAATATAACATGTCACTTGAAGGGGAGGTGACAACCCAGTTTGAACATAACATATAACTTGAAGGGAAGTGACAACCCAACTTTAATATAACATGTCACTTTGAACGAGGTGACAACCCACCGTGTCTTTTTGAAAGGTGGACGACCCATTTGAATATGAGATATCACTTGAAGAGAGGTGACAACCCAACATGTCTCTTTGAAAGGCGGACGACCCATTTGAACTTTACATGTCACTTGAAGGGAGATGACAACCCAATCTTAAACTCAATATGAATGGTGTAACACAAAATCTGCAATAACAATGTTAGTAACAAATGTAACATAAACTATACAAACATAGCCTCATATGAACAATGAACAAGGTGATTAACTAATGCAGCATTTCAAACAGAATAACATCATGAGTATAAAATGTCAATTTGAATGGAATAACAAAATAAAAAGTGTCATTTTAAACGATATGACAAACCAAATTTAAAAAGATGTCATTTTGAAGGGTATGACGACCCAAAAATAAAAAGATGTCAGTTAGAAGGGTATGACGACCCAAAAATTCAATTTTAACTATGAAACAGTTCACAAAGTTACTTTGGACAAGTATCAATAGTGAAACGGTCCACAAAGTTGGTTGGACAAGTATCAACAATGAAACGGTCCACAAAATTGGTTTGGACAAGTATCAACAATGAAACAGTCCATAGATTTGATTTGGACAAGTATCAATAATGAAACGGTCCACAAAGTTGGTTTGAACAAGTATCAATAATGAAATGGTCCACAAAGTTGGTTTGGACAAATACTGAAAAGTGGGTGTTATCCCCATTTTTTTAACAATTCTTTTTCTTTCAAGTGAGATTGACTTCGAGGTAATTCCTATGGATTCAAGTGGTACCTCAAGTGTACTTAGGTAACGACAATATTTGTTCATATTGCTACAAACAAAGGCTTTGAACTAGACCTAAAATAATGTTTCAAGTGCCCTCACTACAAAGAAAGTCCCAATTTGCACACATTTAAAGTATTTGGAATTGGGGACATTTGACAAAATCCACTCACACTCAGAAAAATGTTCAACGCATGCAATTGTGATACCATATGCTTGGCCTTCATGTAAATCTCCACTAATTTGATAACATTTGAACTGAAATCATGTAGGTCTTGTTATTGGCTTGTAATGTAGGCTTAGGAGCGGGTAGGATGTTCATTTAGGAAAAAGTAATTTAATTCTTTCTTGAACATTGCACTGAATTTCTTCTCTCAACATTTATTACACTTTTAGTGTTTGATCTTCTTTCTTGTCCCTTCCTTATGTACTTTTTGACTTCTTTTAAACATTTGCTTGTCTAAGATTTCCCCCCTTCTCTTCATCTTTTGAAGTTTATCCTGATTGTTTGGAGTGTTTTTCTTCTTTTGTTGAAATTCTGCTTGCTTAAACTTGTGGGAAATTTTCAACTTTTTCTTCTTTCTTTTGAAGTCATCTCTTTTATTCTTTACTTTCAGGGACTTTGATAACTTTTGTCTTTGATAAATTTGAACTTTGAATCTTCATTTGTAACTTGCATGTCTTCAGTGCGCTCAAGAAAGTCAGACCAAAAGAGGGATAGTGTGTATAAGCACTCAGAAAGGGTATAGGCTAAAATGTGGTTGTCCAAAGAAAAAGGCTTAGGGCTCAAAGTGGGGACATATAAGGATTAATGTCATTTGGTAGGCTTTGAAAGGCTCAAACGTGTCAAAGAAGGCCTACAATTATTTTTACAATCAAACATTACTCAAGATTTCACCTCAACAACATTCAGGCCAAGTTCTAGATCAACAACACAACACAATCGAATTTAATTCAAAACTCACCACACAATGCACATGAAACAATGAATCTAGTTTTATTCTTACCTTGAATGCATGCAAGAGAATATTTTTCAAGTGTAACAAAAGTATGAATGAGAGGTACCAAAAGAATGTATGGTTTAACAAGAAGTCTATCTTTCTCCATTGTACCACACAATGCACACTCTAACTATGTTGGCACAACAAAGTTAAAAAATGATTTCAAAAATATGAACATTTTAAGAAGAATAAAACATAAAGAATCTTTTGAATAAAGAATAATGAACCCTAGAAGGGCTACTTACATATCTAATTGATGAGAATCAGGTTTGCGTAGTTCGTTTAGATGTGACATAAAATATATTTTTTGAATAAAGAATGATTATTTTGAAAGAAACATAACAGAAATGAGAAACTAATGAGTCACATTGAAGGGCGGACAACCCAAATTAACAAATAATCTTTTTTATGATTTAAAGAAAATGTAACAAAAATGAAAAATCAACGAGTCACATTGAAGGGCGGACCACCCAAATTAACAAATAATCTTTTTTTTTTTTACAGAAAAGTAACAAAAATAAAAATCAAAGAGTCACATTGAAGGTGGACCACCCAAACTTAAAAAAAAAATGTTAAACAAAAATCTTTTATTTTCAATGGAATGTAAGACAAATAAAAATTGAGATATACATTGAATATAACATCATGTACAAGAAAATTAATGCAAAAGTATAGATCAACTCGAAGCAGTGCCTTATAACTCTGGTGTCCGAGCACAACCTTGGTGAAATTTTGAGGGCATTTCTTGAAAATTTTTGCCCCTGTTTAAACTTTAACATCTCTGGTATTGAATCTTGTAACAACTATCTCCTTTGTGAAATTTTTGGAGACCTCCTAAAAATATTTTTCCCTAGTTTCCGCTTTGAAATAATGGAAAGCTTACGAGGAACATGACCGAGCCATTAAAGCAGGAATCAGGTCAAATGTAGTTCCAACAGATTGTGACTTGAATAGAGATTGAACTAAGATTATAAAATTTCTAAAACTAGGAGACCAAAAGTGGCTTTTTGAAAGATTGGGGCGCAAGCGGACAACTTTGGTGGAAATTATGACAACCATTGGACGCATGACGAACCAATAAATTGTCTATCATTCCAAAAATGGTTACAGATAAAAAAGACCGGTTGTGGTATCGCAAAACCGTTCTTTAATATACAAGACTGATGCCATATGGCAGAAACTGTGATAAATCAATGTACATATAATCAAGTAAATAATGAATAAATAATTAGTACAATATGCAAATAATCAACAAACAATACAAGATATAATAAATAACACAATAAAAGAATAATCTCTTCAATTTGAAAATATGAATCTATAATGGTTAGAGCATCTATTTCCTCAGCGTAGTCGCCATTCTGTTGACATCCCTTTGAGAAGGCGCAATGTTGCGGTGACTCAAAAAATAATTCAATCAATTTTAAGATAATAAAATAATTTTAAAATGGGTAGGGGTAAAAGGGAGTCGCCATCTAGTTTTCCCCAATTAATAAATTCACTTAAAAAATGTCTATGAAACCAATAGATTCTAGGTAAGGAGTTCAACTTATTTCGAAGGGAAGGTGTTAGGCATCCTTCGAAATCCACAAATATGGGTCCCGACTAAATTCATATTTTTGAATTGAGGAGGAGATAAAAATAATATACAAGCATAAGAAACATGTGATATACACAAATAATAATAAAATAAAACAATAAATATAAGTAACAGCCTAAGTTTGCCTAACGTCAATAATATACACAATAAATGAATATAGAGTATAAGTCGAACTTCATTAGAATTGCTTCAATGTGAAGCAACTCTTGATACCTATAAAGACACTTAGTAAAAGTGTTAGTATTAAATAAATAAGAATAAAAATAAATTAATAAAATAATAACTATAAAATAAAAATCCGTCTTATGAACGTGGGAGGCCTTGGAAGTCAACGGTAATTTCTTCATCGGCCCATTTTATCAACCAACATTTATAAACTTAAACTAAATTTTCGTCTTTTACAATGGGGAGACGGAGAGATTTTTCATTGGCCAATTCTAAAAATCAATGTAAACACAAAGTCATATAAAATTATACGGAGCCATTAGCAAGCAGTGTTCAATAACAACAAAATAGAGACAAATAGAACAACATTATGAGAATGAGAAAGCAATAGAAATAGTTTATCAATAAAACTCACAGAATACATAAATAACAAGTAATAATAAATAAATAAAAATAGATAAACCATTCAGCCATAACAAAGTAATAATAAATGGAACAATATAAAATAATAATAGTACTAAAACAACAACAGTAATAGTATAACATTAAATTTGTTTAACAACCATAAAAATCATAAAATAGTTACCACTAAAAAAATAATATTACTGAATAATCAAAGCAAAAGGTCACAAAATCATTTGGTTGAAGAATAATTAAACATAAGAAAAATTGGGAAAACAAACAATCATAGAACTAACAGCAAGGAATAAAAAGCTTAAAAATAGACATAAATAGGTGTAAAAAGCGAAATTAAAGTGGTCACCGGAGTTTGGAGATTGGAGGTCCGTTGGTATTGTTGGTTGTTGTTTTGCTGGTGGGTTTCGATAGTGCGTTGAGCTAATTATTGGTGGTTTTGGGTTGGTCTAGAGGTTGGAATCTGGTGGTTTGTGGTGGCTTTTGGTTGGGGTTTCTAGGTCGGTGTTCAAGCTTGCCGGAGGCTGGAGAATCGGGTGGAATTTGGATGGTTGGTAATGAGATATTCCATGTTAACAAGCTAGTTAAAGAAGGTAGTTAAAAGTAATTAAAGATAGTTAAGGGTAGAAGTGACTTTGTAATGAATTTGTTATAACAAACTCACACGTAGTTAATTGAAAGGTGGTTACCAAGTCATTGAAGCATGAGCTATATATACTAGCTTCTTCCATTGTAATACACAGTTATGAGAATTATTCAATGAGAGTCTCTCTTCCTCTTCCTCTTTTGAACAACTCCTTATGAGTTCATGTGATTTAGCTGTCTTTCAATTACGTTCATGGTATCAGAGCTATTCACAGTAATTATTGTGATAGGCGATCTCGTTTAAGGATCAAATAATTGGTTAATCTGATTCACAAATTGATTTGGGTTTTTTAGTTGATTTGCTAATCTAGGCTCGATTGCAACTGGATTTTGTATTCAACTGTGTTTATCTTCCTCAACAAAGTATTTTTCTTCAAAATCAAGGAACCTCTGTTGATTGTTCATCATGCCGACTAACAAAGCAACTGATGATTTGTCTCAGAATTTCAACAATGGACAAAATGCTGGTGTATCTTATCCATTGCAGACCAGTTCATCAATTGGACAAGGTATTGACTACAATCACCCTTTCTTTCTTAGTCCCACTGATATCAGTGGAATTAGTATTATCTCGTTTCAGTGTCTTGGAGTTGAGAACTATACCCTATGAAGTAGATCTATTACCCTAGCTCAGTTAGAAAGAAACAAAATAGGGCTAGTTGATGGATCATGTAGGAAGGAGGTGTATAATGAGGAACTGTGGGGACAATGGGAGAGAGTAAATGCCATTGTGTTATCCTGGTTAATGAACTCAGTGTCCAAGAGTCTCTTGAGTGGAATAGCTTTTTCATCGAGTGCTGCACAAGTCTGGAATTATTTGAATGAAAAGTTTGATAGGGTAGATGGATCTAGAACTTACACTGTTCAGAAAGAAATTGTCTCACTGCAACAAGGCACTAATTCAGTATCAATGTATTACACAAAGCTCAAAACCTTGTGGGATGAGGTTGAAGCTTTGGTCCCTGCTCCTTGTTGTAGCTGCGATAAATCAAGGAGTTTTGTATTACATCTGAATAGGCAAAAACTGTACTAGTTTTTGATGGGATTCAATGAATCCTATCATCAGGCCAGAGGTCAGATTTTGATGATGGATCCATTACCTACCATCAATCATGCATATGTTATGATAGTGGGTGATGAGAGTCAAAAGGCTGTAGTGTCTCACATTGGTTCCATGGGGCTGAACTCTGTTAGTATGGATTATGTGGCTATGTACTCTAAAACAGGTAGCTCTTCAGGAGTGAATCAGAGATTCAAGAAGAACTCATTGTTGGTTTGTGACTTCTGTAAGTGCAAAGGTCATAGCAAGGAATTCTACTATAAAATAGTAGGGTATCCACCTGATTTCAAGTCCAAAAGGAAAGTTCAAGGAGCTCCTTCTGAGTTCACCTCATCTGGATCACATAACTCTAGTCAAGCTCATTTCTCCTATGGTATGAATACCAATGTTCAAGTAATAGGATGGGGAAGGAAGTCTGATTCCTCTCATATTGATCAAGGTGGGGTTGGAAGCTCAAGTTCCACAGACTACTCTAGACAAGTGAGTCAAGCTGAATTAGAGGTCAAACAACTACTTAAGGGGTGTACTTTTACAAAGGATCAGTATGATCATATACTCAAAGGCTATCAGCAAAAGACAGACCCTACTTCTCCTTACTGTAGTGCTACACTTGTTGCTCACACTGCAGGTAAAACATTCTTTGTTTCTGATAGTAATAAAGTATGTATTGTAGTTACAGGTGATACAAATCACATGGTATCTAACTTCAAAGAAGTCCCGCTCCGATCGCCCGATGAATCATCTACTTAAAAGGACCCTCCCCACAGTCCGCCCTTCCTTGAATTATTTGGTCATGCAATACTTATTGAATACAAAGAAGAAAATGCATTTCGACCCCGTCGACTTGGATATGTTTATTAAAGGATCAATGAGAAAACTAGAGGTTCTTAAGTATGTATACCTGCCTAATGGAGACACTACCCAAGTAACTCATGTGGGATCTTGTGCTGTATAAGATAGCAGTGTCATTTCTAATGTCTCCTACTTGCCTGAATTTAAGCACAATCTGATGTCCGTAAGCAAAGTGACTAAGGAACTAGGTTGTTCAGTCACCTTCTTCCCTAATTGTTGTGTTTTCCAGGATCTTTAGAGTGGGAAGGTGAAGGAAGTTGGTGAAAAGTCAGGGGGCCTGTATACACACAAATATGTCACAAATGAAAACCTACTGCATTGGCTGCCATATAAGTCTTCTCAGATATGGAGGTGTGGAATCAAAGGCTAGGTGATGTATCATCTGCATTGTTAGCTAAGATCTTTGATATGAATAAAGAAAGTCAGTGTAAAGTGTCTAAGTGTCTAGTTTGTCCATATGCTAAGCAAACAAGACTAAGTTTTCCTTCAAGTAGTATCAAAAGCTTAGCTTGTTTTGATATGATTCATGTGGATCTTTGGGGACCATATAATACAACTACTTTTGACGGAAATTAGTACTTTCTGACTATTGTTGATGACTTCTCAAGAATGACTTGGTTGTTTTTACTTAAACATAAAGATGATGTATGTGTTTCATTGCAAGTATTTCTGAAGTATGTTACAAATCAATTTGCTAAGACTGTTAAGGTGATAAAAACTGATAATGGTACTGAGTTTGTCAACTCAGTGTGTGAAACCATGTTTAAAAAGTTGGGAATTATTCATCAGAGGTCTTGTCCATATACCCCTCAGCAGAATGGGGTGGCTGAAAGGAAACACAAACATTTACTTGAAGTCACAAGAGCACTAAGGTTTCAGGCACAAATTCCCTTGAATTACTGGGGGCATTGTGTGCTAGTTGCAGCTTATATCATTAATAGAATTCCTAGTAGAGTGATCAACTTTCAAACTCCATATGAAAGGCTGTATGGCAGTAAGCCAAGGTTGTCTCATTTCAGAACAATTGAGTGTTTTTGCTTTGCCATGGATTTGAATGAACATGATAAGATGCTACCAAGATCCAAGTCAGCAGTCCATATGAGATACTCAAAAATTCAAAAGGGATATGTACTATTTGATCACTCTAATAAAACATTTTTTTTTCAGTAGGGATGTCCTATTCAGAGAGGATATGTTTCCCTTCTCACAAGTAAAGGAACCTACTACACAACACATGTTTAAGGATGTGCTACAAGGCTCAGTAGTATTTTTCAAGAGTTCAATACTCAAGTTCTTGTGTCATCTAGTTATAATAGAAGTGAACGGGAGCCTGTCAACATTACACATTAGTCTGAGGAAATAAGTGATCAGGTAGTTGCAACAACTGATCACTCAGAGGAGTATGATATTATAGATCTTCCAACTGATGATAACATTCATGAAGCACCAGTTCAAGAGATTCAAGAGGTTGTTGCACCAGTTGAACATAAAAGGTCTACCAGGACTAGATTACAACCATTATGGATGCAAGACTTTGTTACATCTAACAAAGTGAAGTATCCTATGAGTAACTACATGTGCTATAGTCACCTTACCCCTTCCTATTAATTCTACATTGCTGCTACATCTTCACTGAAAGAACTTGCCACTTACTCAGAGGCTGTTAAAGATTACAAATGGGTAGAAGCTACGCAGGCAATGGAAAACAACAAGACTTGGGTGATCACTGATTTGCCCTATGGGAAGAAACCTATAGGCTGTAGGTGGATATACAAAGTCAAATACAAGTCTACAGGGGAAATAGAAAGGTTCAAGGCAAGGCTAGTTGCTAAGGGGTACAGCCAACAAGAGGGAATAGATTATAAAGAAACTTTCTCACCAATTGTAAAGATGGTAACAATGAGGTCTATATTGTCTATTGCTGCTTCAAGGCATTGGAATATCCATCAAATGGATGTTTTCAATGCCTTTCTACAGGGTGATCTAGAAGATGAAATATACATGCAACTTCCTCAGGGATTTGTTAGTCAAGGGGAGAAGGTGTGTAGACTGACAAAGTCATAATATAGGCTTAAACAAGCTCCAAGACAATGGAATCACAAGCTAACTGAAGCTCTCACTAGTCTCAAGTTTAAACAAAGTAGTATGATTATTCTTTGTTCATTCAAAAATCAAAAGTTGGAGTTTGTATTGTACTTGTGTATGTGGATGATATGCTAATCACTAGCAGCAGTCTTCAGTTGATAGAAGAAACAAAACAGTCACTACAAAAGGCTTTCAAAATGAAGGACTTAGGTGACCTAAAATACTTTCTAGGTATTGAGTTCACTAGGTCATCAAAAGGTATACTGATGAATCAAAGGAAATATATGCGCTTGAACTTATAACTGAAGTTGGTATGTCAGCAGCCAATCTTGCAGGAACCCCTATGGATGTCAATGTCAAACTAACTTCAAGGCAGTATGATGAGCAAGTGGAAAATAGAAAGGCCTCTGAGGATCCTTTGATAGATTAGGCAGCATACCAGAAGTTGATTGGAAAGCTATTGTATCTTAACATGACTAGACCAGATATATCTTTTAGCACTCAAACACTAAGTCAGTTCCTACAACAACCTAAGATGTCACATATGGAAGCTGCATTAAGGGTGGTCAGATACTTTAAAATGGAGCCTGGACAAGGTCTATTATTAGGCAGTTCTTCTAATGAAACAGTAACTGCATTTTGTGATGCAGACTAGGCTTCTTGTCTACTTACCAGAAGGTTTGTTATAGGCTACACGGTCAAGAAAAGTGATTCTTTGGTATCTTGGAAAGCTAAGAAGTAGAACAGATTCTCTAGAAGTTCAGCTGAAGCTGAGTACAAGAGCCTTGCTTTTATTGTTTCAGATTTAGTGTGGTTACATGGAATGCTGAAAGAAGTGGGAGTTGAAGCTCAATTACCAGTGCAAGTTTATAGTGATAGTAAGGCAGCTATACAAATTGCTGCAAACCCAGTGTACCATGAAATGACAAAACATGTAGAGATTGATTGTCACTTCATAAGGGAAAGACAACAACAAGGCTTGATCAAAGTAAACCACATTCCTACACAAGAACAACCTGCATATGTGTTGACAAAAAGGTTGTCTAGATTACAACATGAATATCTATTATCCAAGCTAGGAGTGTTAAACAACTTTGTCCCTCCTAGCTTGAAGGGGAGTAATGATACATTCCCTGTTGACAAGCTAGTTAAAGAAGGTAGTTAAAAGTAGTTAAATATAGTTAAGGGTAGAAGTGTCTTTGTAATGAATTTGTTATAACAAACTCACATGTAGTTAGTTGAAAGGTGGTTACCAAGTCATTGAAGCATGAGCTTTATATACTAGTTTCTTCTATTGTAATACATAGTTTTGAGAATTAATCAATGAGAGTTTCTCTTCCTCTTCCTCTTTTGAACATCTCCTTGTGAGTTCATGTGATTTAGCTGTCTTTCAATTACGTTAGGGTCTGGTTCTTAGAAGTGAACAATGAGAGAGTAAAGAGGCTTGAGTGCTTTGGCTCGGTGGTTGGATGGTTTAAGTGGAGTGCTGACTGGAAAAGGGAAAAGTAATGGTAGTGTAGTGGGTCTAGTGAGATGATTTCGCCAGAAAATGGAAAAGGAAAAAAGGTTTTTTGGGTGGTGGACTCGCCGAATTCCGGCGGAACTCCGGTGACTTGCCGGAAAAAATAAGGAACAATAAAAGAGAGATTTTTGAATACTAAAACAAACCAGAAAATTACCCCTAAAATCTTATCCACCACCACTAACTTAATGACCAATCTAATGTTTAAATAGGAAATTGAAAACCACCAATAGTACAATACCATTATCTTAAAACTGTGGGCCAAAATAACTGATTAGCAAAATATTTGTGTATGAAATTTTATCTATATTTGAATGAATTTCTGGCCTGTTCAAAATATCAAAATGAATATTAACAAATATAACAAATAAAATGAATATTGAAAAATGTAACGAACGTAACCAATGACATGTAAAAAATGCAATTTAACAAAAATAGTGATTTAATAAAAATGACCAAATATTTGAAAGTATACAATCGACTGTGACAAAATAATATAAATAGAATTAACCGATAAAAATCCTAATATTTTGAGAATAAGGATAATTATCAACAAATTGCATTAAAATTACAAAACATGTATTTTGAACTATTAAAAATATACTTAAAAGTATTAACTTTAAAAATATCAGACCAAAATTTGGTGTCAACAACTTTCCCCTTTGTTTGATTAGGATCGATGAAAGAGATCTTGGTCAAACAAAGTTGACGAACCCAAATTTGGTTTGATAAACTTTGAACAAAACAATATGAGACGTTAGTAGAGATTTTGAACAATACTCTACATCTGCCAATGGGGAAAAAAATAATAAACAAAAGGCAAGGATTGATCGTAAAATGAAAAATATTCACATACCTTCGATGTTACTTTCAAAATTCCACAATGAAGGTAGTGTACCTCTTTGAAAGGAGGATGATTTGAATAACATGTCATTTTGAACGAGGTGACAAGTTAACTTGTCTCTTGAAAGGTAGACTACCCCACTTGAATATAACATGTCATTTGAAGGGAAATGACAACTCAATCTTGAACCAAATATGTCACTTGAAGGGATGTGACAACCCAACGTGTCTATTGAAAGGCAGACGTCCAATTTGAACATAACATGTCATTTTGAACGAGGTGACAACCCAACGTGTCTCTTTGAAAGATGGACGACCCAATTCGAATGTAACATGTCACTTGAAGGGAGGTGACAACCCAACGTGTCTCTTTGAAAGGCAGACGACCCAACTTGAACTTAACGTGTCACTTGAAGGGAGATGACAACCCAATCTTGAACTTAATATGTCACTAGAAGAGATGTGACGACCCAACGTGTCTCTTTGAAGGACAGATGACCCAATTTGAATATGACAACCCAACTTGAATATAATATGTCACTTGAAGGGGAGGTGACAACCCAATTTGAATATAGGCATAACCCATCGGCGGCCTCTTAAAGTTGTCATCAACTTTCACTTGGACACCCTAAATAGACTTCGTTCATTTTAAGCACCTCATGTCAAACCTTATTGTGTCATTTTGACATCTTTTATATTTTCAAAACCACCTTTAAGTGCGTACACACAGACGCCTCTTATGTGAAAAAATAAATGAATCGGTATGTGACACATGGAAATTGTATTTTAATTTTTAAAAACTCAGTTTTACTTTCTTTTTTTCCTCTTCCAGATCCCAAACCCCATGCCCCCACGCCCCCACCTCTTTTCTTCTTCATCTTGTGCCTGTGATGACCCGAGTCTACACCCTAGACGTGGCTGGCACTCAAGAACCATTGTTGATCCCCAAGCAAACCCTCATCCTGGCTGACTATAAGCGGAAGACTAACTTAAGCATGCAAAAGCTTAAAACTGAATACAATTCAATAAACTCAACTTTTCAAAACTTTAACTCAAATGAACAACTTAAAATAAAAATAATATATTCAAATCGCCATAAAATAGGCAACTTAAGTCTTTAAAACATTTAATAAAGTAAATGAACAATACAAACTTCTCAACTATACTGACTATCTATGAAGCCTCTAACTGATAAAGATGGAAGTCGGGACAAGACCCACGACATCCTGACTAAGCTGAAAAATAGATGAAATCCTTCGGAAACAAGGAGGCTCACCATAGCTAACTCGAACTCTCGGATGTATCAACGAAGCTCATGTTGATGCTCCTGAATACTTGTGTCTGCATCATGAGAAGATGCAGGCCAAATGGCTCAGTACGTGGAATGTACGAGTATGTAAGGGGAATTCTAAAGCATAAACATAAGCTTGAACTTTGATAAAAAGGAAACATAGGCTTGACAGAATCTGAAAGAAACTAAAGAACTTACCTGGCTCAACTCAACTCAACATAACTGAATTCATTTCAATATAAAGCAGTTTAAAACAAATGCAATATAAAGAAAAGGAAAACTGTTTAAAACATGATGTTAACTCATAATCATAATATCATAAATGACATACCATGCTCCCTCTCAAAGTCTACTTGTGCAATGCACGAATGAAGTCCCATACCCCCATTCATACTAAGCAGAGCCCCTTGAGGAACCATGCAAATATTGTTGTGGGAGTTTCTCTAACCGACAACCACCACTATGAGCCTAAGTGGTGATACAACGTTTTTACCATCACGCTGCCAGACTGTCCTATACTTTGCCATCATATAGAACTACTTAACTTAGTGGATCCACTAACTTAACTTATGTGATCATCTAAAAAGTATGACCCATTAATACCCATAATGGTTACATGGTTTATGGAGACTTGAGTTAATATGAACTCGCATCCCCATATCGGTGCTCAATACTACTCCCAAAAATATACTTATCTCATATGTTTAAAAACATAACTTGTCTGTGGTTTGAGATAATTACTCAAAAATCTATTTCTTAAAAGATATGGTACTCAAACTGCTCAAAACTATTTTGGAAATCTCAGTTTCCTCTCTTATTAAATGTAAAAACATTTTACTCTTGGGAATACTTAGTTCCCATATAATCTTTGAAGAAATGCACTTTATTCTTACTCTTTACTCAACTCAAATCTTAAGTCTTAAAACAAAGTTAAAACATTTGTAAAAGACTTCTTAAAATATGGTTCATGTCGAATTATGGACGTGAACGACTCAATGTAAGATTTTCAATAACCATAGATAGAACTCAATACTTGGAACTCAAGAACTTCAATGATACTACTCACTTCAAAAATGCTCAACTCAGAGGGTTTCACGTGGAATTATGAGCATGAACTACTCAACTCAAGGACTCAAAGATATTTGTCATCTCAAGACTATTCGACTTATAGGGTTCATACGGAATTATGGGCATGAGCAATTCAACTCAAGGACTTCATGGGTAACATGTAATAGTCCCATGATTAGAAATACAATCTCACAGGGGATTAGGAATTCAATACTCAAGACTTAGAACTTGAAGATACTACTCCTCTCAAAGATACTCGACTTATGGAGTTCATGTGGAATTTATGGGCATGAACGACTCGACTCGAGGGTCTACTTAACAACTTCGAACTCGTGTAAACGATTCTTCTCATTCTCATACTTAGTTCCTCAAAACTTAGTTCAAATTGATAGTTGATCTCAAAGGACTCACAATTGAACTCAAAGACTTTCATGAACTCTACTCTTAGCTCTCTCTTGAATGTGAATTATGAATTCAAGAGTTATGGTTCATGATATGAAAGATCTCATGATGACAAAGTAGACTCATGAATACATTCTCCTCATTCTCATACTCACTTGCTCGAGTCTTGAAACAAGTTACTAGAAGTTGTAGAAGACTCCACAAAAGGACTCAAAGGGACTTTCTTAGAATGTTAGGAAGAATTCTCAAAACTTAACTCTTATCTCTACTTTGAATTTGAATTATGAATTCAAGGTTATGATCATGTTAGGAATGATTTTAGGTGTTTAGAAGTAGTTTAGAGTGTTTAGAATCTAAAGGGAGTGAAGGTGCACTTTAAACGAACTCAAATGGAGAAATCGAAGACACACTGGATGGGGCGGGCGACCCTGGCGCTCTGAGTGTCATGGGGCACCAGCCCCTAAACTTCAGAAGAGGGTTTGGGGCGCTCTGGCTAGCGCATCGCGTCAGGCCCCAACCCAGAAAATCCGACGAATTTTCCTTGCTCGTTTTCTCACCCTAAGTAGCCTAGAATCGAACGGTTTCTTCCTCAATCACTTGGATTCGATTACTTAACATAAGTACACTCTAATATACTCAAAACAACACTCAAATTATCGATTACTTAACATAAGTACACTCTAATATACTCAAAACAACACTTAAATTACTAAATTTCATCTCAAAAAAATCATCAAAACCCCAACACAACAAGATTTAGAATAAACTTCAAGAACACCTATTAAGAACTCATCAAGAACTCCAATCTTTCAACTTCATGAATGAAATTTCATTGAAAATAATATGATTGGCGTGTGGGTGAAATAACCCAACACTATGGAAGCTTACATACCTCTTAGGGATCAAACCCATGGTGACAGTCCGCAACAACTCTCAAGAATTTCGACGAACGCTTCGATCCTTTCTCTTTTCTCCTCTTCTCTCTTCTTCTTTTCTCTTCTTGAACTCTCAACTAAAACCCTAGGTGTAAACTAGGATTATAAAACTGAACCTAATCATATTAGACCCCTAAAACATTACTAAAAATGAATTAAATCTGATTGGGTAAGGAAAAGACCAAAATACCCCTCTAAAATCCGGTTTTGACTTTCCTTATCTAGACAACCCAACTTCGAATGGACATATCTCCCTCATACGAACTCGAAACTGAGAAAACTCGGTGGCGTTGGAAAGATAAT
>JAJOOR010012699.1:0-29851 GCA_036250505.1 Solanum acaule
ACCCTAGCTATGTATTTCTTTAGTTCTTGAATTACACATGCTAGGTCAGATATTTCAGTTATTCAGATACACATGCCTCAGTTATTAATGCATCATTATCAGATTAATTGTTGCATTCTCAGTTTGCATGTTCAGTCATAACCAGTTAACCACTTAATTCATTGGGAGTAGCATAATACCTAGTTGGACTAGGGTTCAACGTACCCATATAGTCCCAGAACTACGAGCCACGTAGGTGTAAGTCCCTCTGTGGGCAACATCAGTTTAGTGATCACGCCAGCATGCCTCTATACCTCTAGCAGGGTATATTGGGTCCTCTCGATGGGGCGTATACATCGGACTCCACATTTAGCTCATCTGGTTTTATGTCGGTTATTAGTAGCTCCCACAGTTCAATTAGACTCTATTGCATTGACCATATTTCAGAACAGTCAGTATTCAGTCTCATCATGTTATAAATTTGGTCATTGCATTAGTTAGCTCAGTATTCAGTATATTCAGTATCTATATCATGTCCAGATTATTTCATTGCTTTATTGCTTTGTTCAGTTATATGTTATTTCAGCTTTACTCTATCCTGCATGCTCAGTTCCTTTCAAGTACTGACGCATACGTGTGCTACATCTTCTCGTGATGTAGGTTCAGGTTCTGAGCATCCAGATCACACTTAGATCGGTTCCCAATTTCCAGTTCAGCAGCATCAGTGGTGAGTCCTCATTCTTCGAGGACTAGTGACATGTTTATCTTTATCGCTTTCAGTCTTTTAGTTTTAGTTTTGCTAGATCTAGTTTGGGCATGTCCCAACATTTCTAGTCAGTTTAGAGGCTTATTTCAGACATAGTTAGATTCAACTTAGTATTTTGAGTTTGATATTTCTTTTGTATTAAACTCTCAGATTTGATATATTCAGTTATAGTCTATGGATATTCCCCATCTTTTCAGATTTATTTATGATTTAGCTTCTGCATCAGTTTATTTTCTTTAGTATGCTCATGATCATGCCAGCAGGGTTAGCTTGGGGTCACTTGTGGTCCTAGGTCCCGTGTCCGCGTCTCGGGGGTAGCTCGGGGCGTGACAATAGTGTTGGACTAGTTCGTCCTCATGTCCTACATCTTTTTTCCTTCTTTTCAACTCAAATTTTACCCCTAAATTTGAGTATTCTTGAAATAAGTTGATTTGAGTTCTTGAGTTCATGGTTCTTTTAAAATACTATTGCTAATTTTTGAGTTTCTAAGTTTTAATTGAGATACTTGAGTAAATTTGTTCATGTCTATAATTCAGCATGAAGCCTATATTGAGTTATAAATCTTGAGAAGTTTTTCAAAGCCAACACTTGAGCTTTAAACTGAGTTTTGAGGAAGTAAGTATGAGAATGATAAGAGTCGCATACATGAGTTCTATATTTTTATGTAGACCCTCGAGTCGAGTCGTTCATGCTAGTAAATTCCGTATTAACACTATAATTTGAGTATCTTTGAGAGGAGTAGTATCTTCAAGTTCTATTTCTTGAATGTTGAGTTCCTAATCCTTTTGAGATTATATTCCTACTTATGGAATACTACATGTTACCTATGAAGCCCTTGAGTTGAGTTGTTCATGCCCATAATTCCGCATGAACCCTATGAGTTGAGCAGTCTAGAGATGAGTAGTATCATTAAGTCTTGAGTTCTGAGTACTGAGGGTCTTTATTGCTATACAGATCCCTGATTTGAGTCGTTCATGTTCATAATTCTACATGAACCCTCTGATTTGACTTATAAATTTTAAAAAGCTTGTTAAAGCCAACACTTGAGTTCTTAAAGTGAGCTTTGAAAAAGTAAAGATGAGTTTTGAGAAAAGAGTTTTCTAAAACATGATTAGTATGACAATCGAGTATGCCATCAATGTATGAGTAGTATGGTATCTAGATATACGATCAATGTTTCTGCAACATGACTTCCCGAGTCATCAATGATCATATTATAATATGATTTTGAGATGTTTTTGAGAAAGAGCAGAGTTGAGTTCATTTTCTTGAAAATGTTATATGGGAACTAAGTATTCCCAAGAGTAAATGTTTTCACGTTTAAGATGAGAGGAAACTGAGATTTCCAAAAGAATATTAAGCAGTTTGAGTACCATCTCTTTTAAGAGAAAGATTTTTGAATAATAATCTCAAACCATAGAAAATGTTATGTTTTTAAAAATATGAGCTAGTACATTTTGGGAGTAGTATTGAGCATCAATATGAGGGAGAGTTAAGATAACTCACAGCCCCTATAAACCATGTAGCCAATGCGGGTAGAAAGGGTTATACTTTTTAGATGATTCCTTAATGCTTTTTAACATAGACTAGTGGATCCACTTAGTGAGTAGGTATTATACCCTGGCAAAGTATATGAAAGTTGTAGCAGCGTGGGCGAGATGTTGTATCATCGCATAGCTCATAGTGATGGTTGTCGGTTAGAGAAACTCACAAAAAGATATTTTTTATTGTTAAATACATAGAGTTATATTGTATTTTTATATTCAAATTGAGTTATAATTATATTCTTCAATACGATTGAGTTATTATCTACTATTTTTAAAAGTTTTCTATGTATTGCATTTTTTATTGTTGTTTTATCCTTGAGTATCTTAAGTTGAGTATCTTCAGTATCATATCTTGAGTTTAGTACCTTTGAGTTGAGTATCTTATTTTTGAGTTGAGTGAGTTGAGAAGAGGTAAGTATGTTTCCTTTTTATCAAGTTCAAGCCTATGTTTATGCTTTAGAGTTCCCTTACATGCTTGTACATTCCATGTACCGAGCCATTTGGCCTACATCATTTCATGATGCAGATACGGGTATTCAGGATCATCAACAAGCATTTCATTGAGGTCATGTGATATTCCACTCAGCTTTGGTGAGCCTTCTTATATTCCGGAGGACTTTACCTTTACCTTACAGTTAATAGTGTTGAGATGTCGTTGGTCTTGTCCCGAAATATTTCTGTAATAGTAGAGGCTTCATAGATAGATAGAGTTAAGAGTTTTCTGTATTTACTTTCTTTTGAGTATTATTCAGACTTTCTTAAAGTTCACTATTGGAGTTCAATGAACTTAATTCTATTTTTTAAGCTTTTGTATGTTTGAGTTAGTGCTCTACTTGTAGTCAGCAAGGATGAGGGTTCTCTTGGGGACCAGTAATGGTTCTCAAGTGCTGGCCACGTCTAGGGTGTAGACTCGGGTCGTGACAAACTTGGTATCAGAACATAGAGTTCAAGTGTCCTAGGGTGTCTATGAAGCCGTCAGTAGGAACTTATTTATGGTTGTGAGGGCCCCACTTCTATAAATGAGGGACTACAGACATTTATGAAAAGTATCCCTTCTTTTATACTCTTAATCGTGCAATAGGGCTAAGTCATAGAGATTTGTTCATACTCATGCATTTCTCATATTCATTCGACTACACTTCATACTAAAGGTGGTTGAAAAGTAAAGTCGAAGATCCTTATGGATGAGTTATTCTTTGCAAGAGTCTTGAGGAAGTCATGAGACACCAAAGGGGCTTGAGAGGAGCCCATGAGTGAGTTAAGTGTTGAGTTGGAGAGGAATGCACCCATATTCATATGAATCGTGCATTTGAGCTAAAAGTGAGTTGTACTCTCTTCCCTAAGCCTTGTTTCAGTTGAGATCCTTATGAGAAAGTATGTTTAGAGCTTTGGTAGTATCTTCACTCAAAATGGTAACATGAGTTATGAGATGATGTGCAGTAGTAGTGAAAGAGCCCAGAGTTACAGGAAAGTATGCAGAGCTATAGAGATCTATGAAATGGAGATAATGATGTGGCAACTTATGTTATTATAGTCATGCACCCAGTAAGTTGTTGATGAGGAGTTTTCCCTTATGGGTAGACTAAGATGTGATGAGTTGTGAAGCTTCCATCATAGGAGGTAGAGTGTGTTGTAGCTAGAAAGGAGTTGGTGATGATGTTAGTCTTGAGATTTGATTTGGTAAACTTGACATATGAGTAGATGAGAGATTGAAATGTTTGATGCAATAGATATGAGTGGTACAAGTGACTCTAACCTTTAGATATGTAGTGAAGTGTGGCTAAGTCACAAGAGTAACAAGAGTATTAAGAGGTGTACCAAGAGGGTATGTAATCAGAAGAGGTTAAGAGAAACACCTTAGAAAAGAGGTCTTAGTACCTGCTTATTGAAAGTTCAGTAGTCATGAGATAAACTTCTCCTGAGTGTTAGAGTAATAGAGGATGTAGACCAGTTAGAGATGATGGAATAGGTCTATAGCTTTCAAGTGTCACTTTAGACCTAAGGGGGAGATCACGAGATGAGAAATCAAGTCAAGTGTTTGAGAATAAGATAGTAATGAGTTCCAAAGAGTATGAGAGATATCTTTTCAGAGGCCTTTTAGTAGTGAAGTGATGTTAAAAGGAGAAGGTTAATGATCTTATCATGATGATGATGATGGTGTGATAATTCCATCAATGGTTTTAAAAGAGGAGGATGAGGTTTTACCATGAGAAATAGTTAAATGAGAGCCCTTAGTTGGTTTCGAAGGAGTTGGTTAGTAGGAGTCCATGTAGTTGTTAGAGTACTAAGCTTGAATTTGGTGTTGTTAAACATTAGGTGGTTCTTGATATGAGCCGAATGTGGTGGTAAGGAGTAATAGTCTTGGGATGAGATTCCCTACAGAGAGGTATAGAACCCGAACCTATGGATTTGGGTTAAGCTTGAATATAGTGAGAGCGTACCAATAGACTCAGACCTTAGTAAGAGTAACCCCATTCCATACCTAGTCCAATCGTCATTCAAGGACGAATGATCCCAATGGGGAGATAATGTAACACCCCAGAAAGTTTTTGAGCTCAGACTCGAACCATCTTCACGGTGAGTAGGATTTTACTGAGGAATTAAAATTTCTTTCTCAGTACATGATGATTTATGTGGATTACAATATAGCTAATGAAAGGCCTTTGAATTATCTTTCCAACGCCACTGAGTTTGCTAAGTTTCAAGTTTGAATTGAGATATGCCCTTTTGAAGTTAAGTTGTCCAGTTAAGGAAAGTTACTCGAAAATAGTGAGGGGATTTTGGTCTTTTCCTTACCCAATCAGATTTCATTCACTTTTTAGTAATGTTTTAAGGGTCTTATCCTATTAGTTTCAGTTTTATAATCCTAATATATGCCTAGGGTTTTAGTTGAGAGTTCAATAAGTGAAAATAAGAGAAAAGAGGAGTAAAGAGGAAAGGAACAAGGCGTTCGTCAAGGTTCTTGAGTTTTGTTGCGGATATTTTCCATGGGGTTGATCCCTAAAAGGTATGTAGGCTTCCATAGTGTTGGGTTTGTTCACCCACATGCCAATCATGAGTTTCTTTTGTGAAGCTATCCATAAATATTGAGCAATTTAATGTCGTGATGAGTTCTTGATAAGTGTTTTTGAAATTTACTTATCGATTAAGTTTTGATGTAAGATTCTACTTGAGTCAATTTCAAACAACCATATCTCTCATAATATAAAGAGTTACATGGGCCATAACCTATTAAATTAAAGGTATTTGAATGTGCTTTCTAATTCCACCAATATCACGTCAATCCAATTTCTGAGTAAGAAGTTATGACTATTTTAGTAACATATACAATGCTGTTACGAATTAGCTGACGGGAAAACATTAAAACGGGTCATTTTTGTTTTTTTACCTCCAAGAAAACCTTAAAAGAAATTCTTGACTAATAAAAGGCTAAAAACAATAATCAGATTTTCATGTTTTAATCCATCATTCTTTTCTCTCTGAAACCTTAGGGCAAAATCCTAAGAAAAAATCAAAGTAGAAGACTCCATTCAAGATTCTTTCAATCTTTTTCAAAATTCTTCTTCAAGGTAAAGTCTTTTTCCAAGAATTCCATTCTTTTCAACTCAAATTCCTCCATACAATTATGAGTCACTAATGAAAATCATAATTCTTGGCCATAGAGATTTCAAGAAACTAATTCAAGAATCTCAATAAATGTTTTCTTGATCGTGTATCTTCAAGCTAGGGTTTCAAGGCTTCTAATCAAGTTCTATAAGGGTTCACTTGGGGACTAGCAATGCTTCTCAAGTGCCGGCCACGTCCAGGGTGTAGACTCGGGTCGTGACATAAAGCATGTTCAATAACTCTTCTCATGAAGTCTATAAGCAATTCATACTTACAGATGAAAATAAAAAATTTACCTATATAGTAGAATCAGATGCAGGTGAAATGAGCTACGGAGGAGTATTAAAATATAGATATGATAAAGAAAAGGTAGAACACCATTGCAGATATTATTCATGAACGTTCACAAACCCTGAAATAAAGTGGGAAATAAATAGAAAAGAATTATATTCAATATATAAATGTTTATTAGCCTTTGAACCATACATTGTGTATAACAAATTTATTGTAAGAACATATAATACGCAGGTAAAGTGGTGGATAACAAGAAAGGTACTAGGATTAGTAAATCAAGTGAGAGAATACATACCTAACTTAGCAGAAAATTTAAAACCATTGCATAAGAAATTAAAGAAAGATGTAGAATATCATTTTGACAATAAAGATCAAGAACAAATACGAAAAATAAAATCATTAGCTACAAGGTGACGTTGGGAAACACCTAAAAACCCATAATGATTTGTTGCATGCAGCTACAGGAAGCACATCTGCAACAAAAGAAGAAAATAGAACCAGATATGTTAATACCAATATGAATAAGATATTCGAAAAACCATTTATGCCAAAAAACCAAAAGGATCCATTATTCATACCACCTCAACTAAACACATATAAAGAAAGTCTAGAACAAAACAAAAAGACTTATAACCATATAACTAGAGCTTATATAGAAAATATCCACAAAATACAGACTTTTCTAAACCAACATCCAAGGTCTAAAAATACCAAAAACCCCCATGAAGATTATATCACACAAAATCTACAAGGATATAATAAGCTGATTGCACAACCAGGAACAAATACCAATCTAGTAGGAACTTGCTACAATTATGGACTATTAAGTACAATATATACCCAAATTGGAGATGAGATATTGACAATATCGGAACTAAATAAGGCATTTATGCATTATAAAAGAATAACTAAAGGAACACTTTTTTATATAAAGTTATATTCAGCACCAGCAGAGATATTGTATGATGAAATTAAACCTATCATACAAGTTATTAAAATCGGATTAACTAGAGAAATGATAATACCAGAAAAAATAGAACAACAAGGCGAGATACAAAAGATAGAGATACCAGAATTCTATGCAAGAAAACGGATTATTGGAATAGCTACTATTCTGAACGAGTTAACAACCAATTATTTAAATGGAAATTCAGTATGGAGCTATTATGCAAGAGAGCAAACTATGATATATTCAAATTCCAAAGAAGTTTGAGAAGCAGATATGGAAGAAATACGACAATGGATATTAAGCTTATTAAAACCAGAACAACAGCCAACTACAAGAGCAATACGAAAGAATTTTATTTCATCCGAGATAATGACAAAATATTGCAAGACTATTGGACACAGATACCCAGATCAATAATGTTCAAAGTGCTATGGAGAAGATAATGTAATTCCAAATGTCCAGCTAGAATGAAAGCAAACAACGACAAGATAAAAAGCAAGATTGATACCAGACAAGATAAAAAGAAAAAGCAAAAAGTAAAGTTGTTTGTCTTATTTGTAAAAGTAAGTGGTAGTGTAGTGTGTAGTGTAGTGTGAATTATTAAAGTATGTAAATTATTAGTAGACAAGTGTAAAGTAAAAATAGTGTGAATTACTAAATTAGTGGACAGATGTAAAGTAAGGAATAGAGAAGTTAACATCTCTACTAGTATAAATAGAAGGCCATTAGGCACATCTAAAGGAAGACTTTCTCGACGGAAAGCAAGCCCCTTTGTAAACAAAAATATTTAATAAAAATCTCAAGTTTCAAAGCTAAACAATGGAGCAAAATAAATCAGATATTACACAGGTATATCAATTTATGATTATGCATAGCTAAATCTATTGATTCCTGAATATCATAGCATGATTAAATAAGTTTATATTAGTTGTTATATACTAGAATTATTTGAAGCATGTTTCCTAGTTTGTTAACATGAGGAAAAAAGGGAAAACTTCCAGAACTAAGCCATCCTAAAGTTGAAACCATAGGCAGGGAAGCTGTTAGGGGAGTAAACAAAGTTGAGACGCTATTTAGGAAGAAAATACCTTTGAAAGTACGATGTTAATAAGAGATACGGAGACTAGTACTAAATATATTAAACTTTACATTTACAATAGAAGTAATATGTAGTAACAAGAATGTTATTGTAGATTACATCTCAAGACAAAGCTACTCAAACTGAAAAATAGAGTACAATACTCAACAACATGAGGAAAATACAATATAAAAGCCATCTCTTTCAAACTTAAGTTTTTTCATGAACATGCAAATTTAAGGAAATCATGGGAACACATAAAACAAACATGACTTCAAACAAAAGAAAATCAAGAGGAACTCATTACCTCAAGCTAGAATAGGAGGAAAAAGATGAGGATATTGGGACATCATATCAGCCTTGGCCTCCCAAGTAGCACCCTCAACTAGATGGTTTCTCCACAACACTTTACGGAGGCAACCTCTTTGTTCCTCAATTTCTTAACTTGTTGGTCTAGAATCTCAACCGAAACTTCTTCATAAGAAAGGTTCTCTTTCAATTCCAACCGTTCAAGGGGAACTATGGATGTCGGATCTCCAACACACTTTTTCAACATAGAGACATGGAAAACCGGATGCACCGATGCCAACTCATTTGGCAAATCAAGTTCATATGCAACCTAACCAACATGCCTCAAAATTTGATATGGGCCTATAAAACGGGGACTAAGTTTCCCTTTCTTCCCAAACCTCATCACACCCTTCATAGGTGAGATTTTCAAGTAAACCCAATCCATCACATCAAATTCAAGGTCTCTCCTTCTAACATCCGCATAAGACTTTTTTCGACTTTCGGCCGTTCTCAACCTTTCTGTAATGAATCAAACTTTCTCAATAGCCTTATGAACTAACTCAGGTCCTTTCAAAGAAACCTCACCCACCTCAAACCAACCTATATGAGATCTACATCTCCTACCATAAAGGGCCTCAAACAGAGCCATACCAATACTAGAATGATAGTTATTTTTATAGGAAAACTCAATCAATTGCAAATGGTCATACCAATTACCCTTAAAATCAATCACTCGAGCCCTCAACATGTCTTCCAATGTTTGGATTGTTCTTTCCGCTTTCCCATCGGTTTGGGGGTGAAAAGTCGTACTAAGCTTAACTTTAGTGCCAAGACCATTTTGGAAGGACTTCCAAAACTGAGAAGTAAACTGAGTACCTCTATCAGAGATAATGGACAAGGGCACTCCGTGAAACCTCACCATCTCACTCAAATACAACTTAGCATAGTCTTCCACCGAGTATGAAACCTTGACGGGAATGAAATGGGCCGATTTTTTCATTGGGTAAACTATAACCCAAATTGAATTATATTGTCATCGAGTTCGAGGCAACCGTACTATGAAGTCCATATTCACATCTTCCCACTTCCAAGTAGCAATACCAATGTCTTGGGATAAACCTCCAGGTTTCGGATGCTCAACATTCACTTGTTGGAAATTTTGACACTTGGCCACAAAACTGGCAATATCCTTCTTCATCCCATTCCACCAATAGATCTCCTATAAATCTCGGAACATCTTGGTGGCTCCCAGGAGAATAGAATAGAGAGAACTATGGGCTTCGAATAAAATTTGTTCCCTCAAGTCATCAACATTTGGAACACATAACCAACCTTGATATCTAAGGACACCATCTCCCCCTTGGGAGAAAGCCTCAATGGACTTTCTAAGTACCACCTCTTTCAACTCTACCAAAGTTGGATCAAGACATTTCTTTTTCTTAACATCCTTTAGAAAAGACGATTCAAAACCATTATGAACCCTGACACCACCCTTGGTGGAATCCACTAATCAAACACTCAATCGGGACAATCTATGGACATCTCGAGCCAACACTTTTTTATCATCATCAACCTGTGCAACACTACCCAGGGACAACTGACTAAGGGCATCCGCCACCACATTAGCTTTACCGAGGTGAAAGAGAACACTTATATCGTAATCTTTCAATAATTCGAGCCACCTTCTTTGGTGAAGATTTAGATCTTTTTGGGTAAACACATATTGCAAACTTTTATGGTCAGTGAAAACATCAACATGGACCCCATACAAATAATGCCTCCAAATCTTTAAGGCAAATACCACCTTCGCTAATTCAAGGTAATGGGTAGGATAGTTCTTCTCATGAACATTTAGTTGACTTGAAGCATAGTGATGCTTATCGTAACCAACGATACTATCCTACGATTTGAGTGTCTATGATCGTCCATAATATAGTAACCCAATTGAGGCTTGGGGTCGTGTTCCAAGGGAGTGGTTTTGAGAATTAATAACCAATTAGAATTTCATTCATATTAGTCGTAGTTAAAGACATTTGCGCTAAAAGACATTGTAAATTAAAGGGGGTGACACCAAAGTATCAAATATCAAAGGGGGTTTTGTAACTAGTACTAAAACAACAATATAAACAAGAAAATCAAGTATAGGGAAAGGTTCTTGGGATGTGACCGCAATACAAGTTGAGATAAATTTTTGGGTACATGTTTTCGATTGGAGATTTGCAAAATAATAGTGACTAGGCTAAGCTTTAAATGGAAATAAGTTCCCTCTCGGGCAACTTACCTCGTTTCAAATGCGTTCCTCTCAGACACCCATTTGCCGCATGAAGACTAGCCTATGCCTTACCCCACTCACTCTCTCGAGCTGAGTGTTAGGATATGGGACTAGGGCTCACCTTCTTGGGCTGAACCTCATGTCGACCCACTCCTTAGGCCATCAATCTAGTGGTTTTGGTTTCACGACCTCCCTCTCGGGCAAGCCGAAAACACATGAGTGGCGTTGTATTTGCAACTACAAACCCTTTAGATTAAACCATAACCACTATGTGAAATGACCATTACAATACATCTAACCTATTAGCAAGCAAAACCCAACAAGAATATCAACCCATATTTGCTAAATCACACCCCAAGAATAGGGTTTTTTAGCCACACATCAAGAAATAAGAAATTATACCTAACATGATAATGAAATCAACTGGGTATAAGAAATTAAACCTTGAATTAAGCAAAGGAAAGTGAATAGAGAAGACCCACTTCCAACTTGGGGAAGAAGAGCTCCTTTCTTCAACTCTCCACAAAACCCTCTCCAAACTTGAGAGAAAAATATCAGATAGAATATGTTCTAAAGTGAAAAATTACTCTATTCAAAATGTTCCTCTCTTTCTCCTTTATATCCACAATTCTATATAGTATTTATAGTTTTCAAAGATTGTGCTGCGGAGGACTGTTCGGCGACATTAGTCGAGATCGCCGATGAAGTCAGCGATCCGCCTTTTGGTCAACTCATCACCATCAGTGTCTTGCCTTTTGCATCCTCGCATTCTGGATCATTGGGCGGTATAGTACTGCTTCACGGAACTGATCGGCGACTCGCCGACTGCTCCTTTCCTCACCCTTTGATCCACTTCCTTCAAGGCTTCGTGTACTGGAACGAAGGGCGGTTCATGTCGTTTCGACGACTAGCCAAGTTAAACTCGGTGATTCGTAGGACTCCATTTCTTGTTCTTTTCAGTCCTATTTTCTCTGTTTTGCGCCTAAGTGTCCATGCTTCCAGTAAAACTTCAAATACCTGAAACTTCAACATTCTAATCAGGCATTGAGATAAAAAAAAGCATTCAAGGACACTGTTTCCATTAAAATAAATCCCTAAATGAGTCTAATATGTGGACTCATCAACACCCCCAACTTAAATCTTTGCTTGTCCTCAAGCAAACTCAAGTTCAGTCGTTCAAAAAGGATGCCTCAAACAGTGCTACACATGACTAAAACATGAATGCACACAACAAGACTCAATTTACTCATGCAAGGATCAATTGTGTACTCAAAGATTCAAATTGTGACACACCATTACCAAAGATTGCTACTTGTGCAAGTTCAAGCTCAACAAAAATATCTAAATGTCCTCGCACAAAGAATGATTCCATATTCACACACATATATGAGTCAATTTTAAGATCAGGAATCAGATACAACTCTCACACTCAAAAAGAGGAACATAATGCATGTTTTCACCCATAGGTTTGCCCTTATTTTCCAATTGACTTTCAATTCGGCTTACTCAAGATCAAAAAGGTCTTTCTAAGATTTGTAACGTGGTTGAGTACAAAGGTATGGTCATTTAGGCTTAGTGACTTTTTCCTCGTGAGATGCGGTATTCTCAAGATACTCCCATCCTCTCCTTTATTAATTCTTTTTCTAGTGCTTCTAAGTCACCTCTTTACTCTTTTGTTCACCTTCCATGAATTGCATTGGAGCCCAAATTTCTTCTGTACTTTATTCCACAAATTTCATTTTTTTAAAGGGTTCCATTGTTCTGCAACACTATGGGTTAAGGAAGACTTCTTATAGCACTTCTTGACTTCTCCTTTTCCTTTTCACCACACCCCCAACTTAGGCTTTTTGTCCTAAGTTGGCTACTCACTAAACCATAGTTCAAGAGGATTATAGGTAGTGGATCAAATGAGGTCTAGGGTTTATCAAGGTTCTTCCAAAGAAAGGTAAGGCTCAAAAGGGTGTTTAAGAGAGTTTCGCACGCTCACAGGTAGGTCAAAGGAAGAGGTATACATCAAATTGGTTCACACTTTTTTAAAATTTCGTAAGATCATCTCAAGAGTATACCTTTCTAAATCAATCAGACTAACCGGGAAAATTCTAGGTTTATTCATTCATGGTTCAAGGTAAGCTAATCACACAAGGCATCGATACTTTAGTCAAACAAGACTAGACACGTTCGCCATCATGCAACGGTCCTTACAAGAAAATCAATTTGATAAATGGCTAGTCACAACGAGATGTAAAGAGTGCACATATTGTCTATGTAACTTCATTTGGCTTTGTCGTAGCCATGCATTTATGTTTGTTCAATTGAGAGCACTATTCAAGTCATCGGTATTGATTGAAACCGAGACTTAATTTTTTGCAAAAGAACAGTCACTTTCAACACAAGAAGTGGCGAAATTTTTTTGGAAGGATCAAAATTATTTTCAATTAGAACAACAGGAGCCATGAGCTCAAACATCCACAGAAAAGCAGTATATAAAACACAAATTAAAGTAAACAACCCAAATATATACAAAACAGAACATGAATATCAACACAAAAGGTGTGGGCCTCACCCCACCACAATAAAGAGCGTTTTTCCTCAAATGCAAGTAATAATCAATGATGTAAGAAATGCCATCAATGCGGAGATTCAGCCAAGACTTGATAGTATCAACACTATGCAAATGAGTACAATTTTACTAGATTAAAAACAGGGTTTGAATCACCAACCTTTAGTGCCGAATCAGTTGCTAAGGAAGTGCTAGATAGCAATGAGATCCAAATTCGTGCACAATTTGACACTTATAATAATTTAGACTTGCAAGAAATATAAAACTAAAGTGCAGGTGTGAGTTTGGTAGGATGAAGAAATGAGAGAAAATGAATGAACCAATATTTAAACCTATGGCCTGCAGGAACCTCAAATTTCTGCCCATTCGGCGATGTACATTGGGTACGCTCATTCACTCAGTGAAATGCCAAGTGTCTAGTCTCTTCGCCCAATGTAACGGGACTCACACCTCATGTGAGGATCTCAATGGCGGTCTATGTTGCAATCACCGACATGGTTGGCGATTCTCCTAAGTTTCTACTGGACGCCAAGTTTTACAAAATCTCAGCTGGCATAGCCTTGAGTCACCCGACGGAAAAAGTTGTGCTCGCCAATATCGTCGACGATCCGCCAATTGGACTTGTTGTTTGTCTCCATATATTATTGCACTCTCCTCTCTTTCTTCAACCTGTACAAACTACATACCATTATTTTCTCAAAGTAAAACAAAGCAATAAAGGGTTTTGGGTTGCCTCCCAAACAACACCTTAGTTAACGTCGTGGCACGACGTTAGTCCACCTTCAACTCTCACCCTTGGGATTAGCCATAGTGTCACTAGGCAAGACCCCTTGCTGTCTTGGATTTAGGTGAGACGAGATGCAACCTATTTGGGTCTTCAACTGCTTGATTGAAACAGAATGGGAGGTAACGGTCTGGCTGAGAGTGGAAACATCCTCTTTCATGCCTTTCAGCAGTTTGTCTGACCCTTCAACTCTGTTGAGGATGCGCGAAATCATATCCTCAGACCTACTACCCTCCGAGACCTTTGGCTTTTGGCGTTCGTAGGGAGGCACATATCTATCTTTCTCCCCATCTTTCCAATTAGGATTTCGGTCTCTCCATTCTCGATCCTTCCATCCTTCAGCTCTAGTCCAACCTTAATTTCCACCCTGCCTTAGGTAATTTGATCGATAACCACCACCTTGGTTGGCTAAGAAGTTTGCCTCTTCATTATACAAGGCGTCGAAACTTGCCTCCTCAGGATTTGTACACCCGACCCCCACAACATTGATACCACGAGTACCAGCCCCCATGACATTTTTGGATAGAATATCAAGCTGTGTCATGATCTTGGCCATATTTTGATCTCTCTCATTGTCGTTTTCAACCTACTCCTTAGATAGCGGAAATGTGACCAGTGAGACTTGATCTTCGCGGGTGTACCATGCCCTGTTGATGGTTGTATCAAGGAGTTGAGCTGCCACTGCGTATGGTTGTTGCATTAAGCCTCCGAGTGAGAGTTGGTCGGCTACACCCTTATTTACCGAGTCTAGACTCCGGTGGAAGTATTGACGGAGCATATTGTCAGGAAGACCATGTGTTGAACATTGTTGCACCAGCTTTTTAAATCTGAGCCAGGTTTCGTGCAGAGGTTCGCCATTTAAACACTTAAAGCTTTGGATGCTATCCCGGATAGTCATCATCTTCGAAGGAGGGAAAAATCACACATTGAATGCATTCACCAACTCCTCCCACGAAGTGATTGAGTTGCGTGGCAACTCGGCTAACCACTTGCACGCCTCACCCATTAATGAGAAAGGAAATAACCTCAATCGTATTGATTCCTCAGAGATGTTTTTGAATGAGAATGGTCCACACACATCTACGAAGTTTCGAAGATGCTTATGTGGGTCCTCATGAACTAGTCCGCTGAAAAGCCCCTTTAGTTGCAGAAGTTGCAACATGGTGCTTGAAATGTGGAATACTGCGTTTCCCTCTCCTGGGGGCAGACGAATAGCTCCAACACCTCCCATGAGATGTGGATCGTTGAGATTGGGTTCTTGGACATCATGGAGATTTTTGATGTCATCTTGATGGCCCACCTGGCTCTCGTTACTACCGTTGACACTCATGCTTTCTGCAATGTTTCCACAATAACTAAAACACAACTAAAAGTTAAGTTAGTAAACTACAAATAAGAATAATAAAAATTCTGATTAACTATGAACTCTCAAATAACACCACTCCCCGGTAGCGGCGCCATTTTGATGCTTATCGTGACCAACGGCACTATCCTATGATATGAGTGTCTACGATCGTCGATAATATAGTAACCCAACCGAGGGTTGGGGTCGTGTCCCAAGGGAGCGGTTTTGAGAATTAATAACCAATTAGAATTTCATTCAAATTAGTCGTAGTTAAAGACATTTGCTATAAAAGACATTGTGAATTAAAGGGGGTGACACCAAAGTGCGAAATATCAAAGGGGTTTTTTTAACTAGTACTAAAACAACAATATAAACAAGAAAATCAAGTATGGGGAAAGGTTCTTGGGATGTGACCGCAATACAAGTTAAGATAAATTGTTGGTACATTCTTTCGATTGGAGATTTGCAAAATCATAGTGACTAGGCTAAGCTTTAAATGATAAATAAGTTCCCTCTCGGGCAACTTACCCTGTTTCAAATGTGTTCCTCTCGGACACCCATTTGCTGCATGAAGACCAACCTACGCCTTACTCCACTCACTCTCTCGAGTTGAATGTTAGGATATGGGACTAGGGCTCTCCCTCTTGGGCTGAACCTCATGTCGACCCACTCTTTAGGCCATCAGTCTAGTGCTTTTGGTTTCGCGACCTCCCTCTCGGGCAAGCCAAAAACACATGGGTGCCTTTGTATTTGCAACTACAAACCCTTTAGATTAAACCACAACCACTAGGTGACATCACCATTACAATACATCTAACCTATCAGCAAGCAAGACCCAACAAGAATATCAACCCATATTTGCTAAATCACACCCCAAGAATGGGGGTTTTTAGCCACACATAAAGAAATAAAAAATTATACCTAACATGATAATGAAATCAACTGGGTATAAGGGTATAAGAAATTAAATCGTGAATTAAGCAAAGGAAAGTGAATAGAGAAGACCCACTTCCAACTTGGGGAAGAAGAGCTCCTTTCTTCAACTCTCCACAAAACCCTCTCCAAACTTGAGAGAAAAATATCAGGTAGAATATGTTCTAAAGTGAAAAATTACTCTATTCAAAATGTTCCTCTCTTTCTCCTTTATATCCACAATTCTAAATATTATTTATAGTTTTCACAGATTGTGCTGCGGAGGATTGTTCGGTGACATTAGTCGAGATCGACGATGAACTCGGCGATCCACCTTTTGGTCAGCTCATCGCCATCAGTGTCTTGCCTTTTGCATCCTCGCATTCTGGATCATTGGGCGGTATAGTACTGCTTTGCGAAACTGATCGGCAACTCGCCGACTGCTCCTTTCCTCGCCTTTTGATCCACTTCCTTCAAAGCTTCGCGTACTCGAACGAAGGGCGGTTCATGTCATTTCGGCGGCTCGCCAAGTTAAACTCGGCAATTTGCAGGACTCCATTTCTTGTTCTTTTCAACCCTATTTGCTCCGTTTTGTGCCTAAGTGTCCATGCTTCCACTAAAACTTCAAATACCTGAAACTTCAGCATTCTAATCAGGTATTGAGATAAAACAAGCGTTCAAGGACACTGTTTCCATTAAAATAAAGCCCTAAATGAGTCTAATATGTGGACTCATCACATAGGCAATCACCTTACCATTTTGCATAAGCACACATCCCAACCCAACTCTAGAGGCATCACAAAAAACCACAAAACCATATGTACTTTCTGGTAAAGTTAATACCAGAGCGGAAGTAAGTGTATCTTTCAATTCTTGGAAACTTTTCTCACAAGCATCCGACCATATAAACTTGGCCTTCTTTCGAGTCAAAGCCGTCAAAGGAGAAGCAATGGAGGAAAACCCCTCAATAAACCTTCTATAATAACCAGCCAAACCTAAGAATCTTCTAATATCTGTCGGTGATAGATGTCTAGGCCAACTCTTAACCGCATCCGTATTAATCCGATCCACCTCAATACCCTTGCTTAAAACATTATGGCTGAAGAAAGCCACAAAACTTAGCCAAAATTCACATTTGCTAGGCTTTGCATAAATTTGTTAGTCCTTGAGAACTTGCAATACAATCCTTAAATGACTAATATGCTCATTCTCACTTCTTGAATAGATCAAAATATCCTCGATAAACACAATCACGAACATATCAAGGTATTGTCTAAATACGTTATTCATCAAGTCCACGAAGGCCGCCGGAGCATTGGTCAAACCAAAGGACATGACCAAAAACTCATAGCGGCCATATTAGGTTCTAAAAACCATCTTTGGAATATCTTCCTCTTTCACTATTAATTGGTGATAACCCGACCGAAGATCAATTTTAGAGAAATAACTTGCCCCTTGAAGTTGATCAAATAAGTCATCTATTCTCGGAAGAGGATACTTGTTCTTAATGGTCACTTTGTTCAATTGTAGATAATCAATACACATACGGAATGAACCATCCTTCTTCCTAACAATCAACACCGAAGCACCAGATGAAGAGATACTAGGTCGAATGAAACCCTTATCCAACAAATCCGTCAATTGATCTTTCAACTCCTTAAGTTTAGTAGGAGCCATTCTATAAGAAGGAATAGAAATAGGTTGTGTATCCGAGAAAAGGTCAATTCCAAAATCTATTTCCCTTTTGGGATGAATACCGAGTAAGTCATCAAGGAAAATTTTGGAAACTCTTTTACCACGGGGACTGACTCAAGACTATAGGTTTCAGACTCCACATCCCTCACCCTCACTATATGATAGATCCAACCCTTAGACATCATTTTCCTCGCTTTTAGGTAAGAAACAAATTGACCTCTAGGCATAGAAATTTCCCCCTTCCACTCAAGGATAGGCTCAATTGGAAACTGAAATTTAACCACTCTAGTCCAACAATCAATAGAGGCATAGCAAGAATGCAACCAATCCATGCCCAAAATAACATCGAATCAATCATATAAAGTTCCACCAAATATATTAGAGTGACTCTATGGGAGATGGAAATGGGACATCTCCTAAAGACTCTTTTAGCAACCACAGAATCACCAACGGGGGTAGAACAGAAAAAGGTTCTAATAATATTTCAGGGAGGACATCAAATATCATAGCTATATAAAGGGTCAAAAAGGACAAAGTTACCCCTGGGTCAAGCAAAGCATATACATCTATATGAAAAACTTTTAACATACCCGTCACCACATCCGGGGAGCTCTCTTGATCACCTCTAGTTTGGAGAGCATAGAAACAGTTTTGCTTAGGAGCATTTCCACTTGAGCCACTTGAACCAGATGAAGGGTAGAGTTGACCCCTACGACGAGTGCCTCCATAATTTCTAGTAACCAAAGGGCAATCCCTTATTTTATGATCCATCTTACCATACCCGAAACAAGCATTAGAGCCCGCTAGACACTTCCCTTCATGACTTCTCCCACATTTAGCACAAGTAGGCATCGGAGGGTTATTACCATCTCCTTGCGGTCTTGGGTTAGACACCCTCTTATTCCTTGGCCTCGGAGGAGCATTTGTAGAACCTTGCCTGAAGAACCATTGCCGGAATCTAGAACGTCCCCGTCCACTAGACCTATCATGTGAATAGTTGCCATCATCCACTCTAGCCCTTTTTACCTCTCTAGATCTTTCCTTAAGCTTTTCTTCCTCAATTTGTTGGGAATGCACCATAAGGCGAGAAATGTCCATGTCATGAACAAGCATAGCAGTGCGGAACTCTTTGAATACCATGTCGGACACACCCGACACAAACTTACTCATCTTGTCCCTACCATCCACCACAATGGAAGGTGCATACTTGGATAGTTGACTGAACCTCAAAGCGTACTCCCTTACACTTATATTTCCTTTCCTAAGGTTGATGAAATCAAGTACCTTGGACTCTTTCATCTCTAGAGGGAATAATCGATCAAGAAACGCACTTTTGAACATTTTCCATTCTATGGGACCCGCTTCCACCGGCCTTGCCTTTTTCCACTCATTGAACCAAATCTGAGCAACCCTTTTGAGATGGTAAGCGGCTAATTCCGCTTTCTCTATCGGAGTCACACCCATAATAGAAAGTACCTTGTAGACCTCGTCGATAAACTCTTGAGGGTATTCCTCAACTTTGGAGCCATAAAATTCGGGAGGGTTCATTCTTGTAAAATCTCTCACTTTTGCCGGCGCCGTGCTCAAACTTGGGTTCACAGGGCTACAACCTCTCTATTAGCTTGTGTCGCCATGGATTGAGCCAGCATTTTGAATGCCGATCTAAACTCCGCATTGGTCACATTCTCATTCAACGGGTCAATTGGAGTATGAATAGGAGCTTTGGGAGGAACCTCTTGTTCAACATTGCCTTCCTCCAACCTTCTAGCATTACCCCTTCTAGTAGTCATTTCTTGAAAACCATCGGGCATGGGTTAGGAGAAAGACTTCTAGAGTTAAACTCCAAGACACGACTTAGAGAAGTGAAGAAGTGAAGTTTCCTAAACATCCAATAGGCTCTCATTCATAAATGTGGAGCGCTTCACATTTATGAACAAAACTCTACTGGACGTGGTTGGAGACATCCTAGAACCATTCTAAACCTTGTGCTCTGATACCAAGTTTATCACGACCCAGGGGTAGCGTATAAGACCCCGAGAGGCCTCATATAAGCCACTTAGAATATCATAACATAAAGTAATAGAAAAGGTGCAGAAATTTTAAACTTTCTATAATCAAAGTCTCTTATAAAAGCAAGTGGAAATATAACAAGACATTGTCTAACCATCTAAACATAAGAGAATAGAAATCTTCGGACACAACCTATACAATAGTTCGAAACATAAAGGAAAAGCATAATAGAGAGTGGTTATCACATCCTCGAACACAATGAGGACTCACCAAAGCTTCACTTCTCAATCCACTAAGAACCTAGCCACAAGTGTGTGAATCTAAAGCGCCCGACACTTCATTTGATAAGAATATAGACAAGAATATGAGTTAGTACAATCAAGTACTAAATATGATGGCTAGCATAAACAACATAACATAAGCATTAGTCAATCATAAGGCATAAGGAATAATCATAACCAAGACATAATAAGCATCATAATGAAAGAGGAATACTCCCTTGAGTAACCTTACATAACCTTACTTAAGATTTAGGACATCCATCTCTAGTTAAGCTTACATCATGGAAGACATATCTAGCAACACTCTAAGTCAATCAACTTCATAGCATAATCACATTAGTCATACTTACTTTCAAAGACATGGGGATTCGCCTCAATGCCTAGTTCATAAAGGCTATTGGGTATTCACCTCTTGCCTAGATCGCGAGTACTCGCCTCCATAATCTCATCATATAATGCAGGTACTCCCCTCCACATCATTTCATAAGGAGCATGGGTACTTGCCTCCATGTCCATTCATCATAGTAAGAACGTGGGGACTCTTGTTCGATTCTAAGGAGTATGGGAATCTCCTCATATCCTTACATTTGGAGGTCAAGGGTAATCGCCTCTAGCCTCATCATTCATTAAGCATTTTAGTCTAGATTTATTTTAGGTGAGCAATCCTTTCAATCTAGAATAGTTCATGTGAGTAAGCCTTTCACATTGATTCAGTCATGCTTAGCAATTCATTATGGGAAGTATCTCCTCCACATCATAACATCAATCAATCAATGATTCATAGCCTAGGCTTTACTCTCAAAGCACTTTATCTCATGATCATCATTTATGTTTTACTCTCAAGAAATTATCATCATATTCATCATATATTCTTCAATCTAAAGCAATTCTAGTCATAAATCATCAATTATATAAGGAAATATCTAACCCATAGAGTTTCCCTCACATGACATCAAACCCACCATATCAATTCAACTCTAAAATCATAGGATAGGCACGCGTACATGCAATTTATCATAAATACATGCAGTTTTATCAATTCAATCATAAACACTCATAATCCACTCAATTGGATCAATATTCATCATAACCCACAACAATGGAAGAAACCCTATCTAGAATTGGGGAAATTCTTGTTCAAATTGTGGAATTCTAGGGGACGCCATGGGAGTAAGGATTCCATGGATGAAAAGCCATCATACCTTAGTCACAAAGCCCACTAAAAGCTTGAAGATTGGAGGCTTGAACTTGACATAGATTTCTCTTCTACCTTCTTCTTCTTCCTTCTAGAGAGAGAATATTTGAATGGAGTTTTGGGAATTCTTTTGGGATTTGAGAGAATGACTTAATTGAGGGATTTTGGGGGTTAATTTTTTTATATATGTGGTGTAGGTCTACGCAAAACGATACCACTACAATTTAATTAAAACTGGAAAAGACCCTTAAGTCCCTAAAATAACTTCCCATACTTGATCCACGAGACCACGACCGACGGACCGTGGATGGAACTATGGTCCTTCTTGGTCAACCGTGGTTGAGTTTAGAGAGTTTGGAGTTTGGGGGGTCTGACCTATGGAACCCCAAACCACGGGCCATAGACCCATCCACGGGGCATGGGTCCTAGCACGGTTCCCAATCCTAGACAGTTTCCTTAGTGCTCCACCCATGAGACCCACCTACGGGGCGTGGTTAGCCCTCATGGGTGACACCTGGGACCTACAAAAATTTCCAAGCTTTCCTCTTTCGAATCCGGGGTGTTACATGGATGTAGACTAGTTTGGAGATGATGGAATAGGTCTATAGCTTTCAAGTGTCAGTTGTAGACCTAAGGGGGTGATGATAAGATGACAAATCAAGTCAAGTGTTGAGAATAAGATAGTAATGAGTTCAAAAGAGTAGGGGAGATATATTTTTTTCAGAGGTCGTTTTAGTAGTGGATTGATGTTAGAAGAAGAAGGTTAATGATCTTATCCGATAATGATCGTCTGATAATTCAATCTAAGGTTATAAATGTAGAGGAATACGAGGATGAGGTTTTACTATGAGAAATACTTAAATGAGAGCCATTAGTTGGTTTGAGTAGTAATGCGGGAAATTCTAGTTGGTATGGCAGAGATGATGAGAGAATGAAAACTTCTTAAGCAGATGGTTAGTAAGAGTCCATGGAATTGTTAGAGTACTACGCTTGAATGTGGTGTTGTTAAACATTAGGTGGTTCTTGATAGGAGCCCAATGTTAGTTAAATGTGATTTCAAAAAGTAATATTCTTGGGATGAGATTCCCTATAGAGAGGTATCGAACCCGAACCCTAGGATTTGGTGTAAGCTTATATATAGTAATAGTGTGCCATTAGACTCAGACCTTGGTAAGAGAAGTCATTTATCCTTGTGGGAGCTATGACTTGCAGCCAATGGGGTATGGTGATAAGGAAGTAAGTGTAGTTGAGGAGTATTGCTAAGCTTAACAGCTAGCAGTCACATTACCGCGAGCAAGGTATTCTTATTCTTACTGACCATGTTCACAACAACATCGTTCTTGACTTAGGTGCTATAGGATGTCCTAACTCTTGGTGCGAATCAATTCAGCCTATGTTAGTAGGAGAGTTCATGAGTCAGAAGAGATAGTAAGAGTGACCCCATTCCATTCCAGTCCAGCTATCATTCGAGGACGAATGATCCCAAGGGGGAGATATTATAACACCCCAAACTTTTTTTGAGCTAAGACTCGAACCATTCTTCGTCGTGAGTAAGATTGTACCAAGAGATTTAAATTTTCTTAACTGTTAAGGTCACTAGATGTAGCACCTTGAGTTCCAAAAAGAACAAAAGAGAATTCATTCAAGTCATTCGTAAAGTTCTTTTAAGTTTTGGGTCAACTTCAAATGACAATAACTTTTAGCAGATTTAGGAAACCCATAATATATCAAATGAAAGATTTCCGAGTCCTCTTTCATGCGCCCCCAAGTTTACTAAATTGCGAGTTCGGATGAGGGAGATATGCCTTTTTAAGTTCAGCGTGTCAGATTAAGAAAAGTTCATCCGAATTAAAGAGGGGTATTTTAGTCTTTTTCTTACCCCTACTAGAATAACTTGTTTAAGTAATATTTTAGGGGTCTAAGCTGATTTGGGTCAGTTTTCACAATCCTAAAGATGCTTTCGGTTTGAGGGAGAAGTTCAAGAGGAGAAAAGGGAGAAAATTTCAAGCGTTCATCAAGTTTGGAGGTTTTTGTAAAGGATTCGATTCCTTCGAGGTATGTAAGCTCGCATAGTGTTGGGGTTGTTCTCCTTGACGCCATCAAGTAAACTTTTATCCACAAATTTATTCTTGAAGTTAATTATTGAGTTCTTGAGATGTTCTCGAGTTAAAAATTGAGAATTGAAGCCTTGAAATCCTTGGGTGAGGTTTTTGCGTAATAGTTGGGTCTCTTGATTGAGTTTGGAGTGGGTTTCACTGAAAGTGTTCTAGGTTTGTGAATATCCGTGAAATTGGACCATAGAACTAAGGTGGGTATGAGTTGAATCGAGTTTAGGAGAGGAAGAAGATCGGGGCAAAACTAAGCGCCCAGGTACACGTCACGGAGATGCTTTAAATCCAGTCCCCCAAAAACTTCCTCCCTTTCCACTTCGCAGAGATGATACGTACTTCACTGTCTTAAAGTTTATTTCGTGATCAAAAATAATAATCCTCCTCCGCGTCGCGCCTTTGCTCAAGATTGTGCCTTCGCTTGTTTCTTATTATCAACTATCTAAATTCCATCTAATCATTGATAGATCCTATATCCTTATCATAATTCTTGAATTCATATTTGAAATTTTAGATTGAGTCGAGAGTAAAGTTCAGGAAAGTCTTTGATTCTAATTGTGGATCCCTTTGAGATCAACTAGCAATTTGAGGAAGTAAGTATGAGAATCAGAAGAGTTGTACACATAAGTTCTATATCGTCATTTAGACCCTTGAGCGTAGTCATTCATGTCCATTATTCCACATCAACTCTATGAATGTAGTGTTCTTGAGAGGAGGAGTATCTTCAAGTTCTACTTTCTTGAGTATTGAGTTCCTAAACTTTTTGTAACAATATTTCATAATTATGGGATTACCATATGTTATACATGGAGGTCCTTGAGTTGAGTCAGTTAATTCTGCATGAACCCTTCGAGTCGAACATTCTTGAGATGAGTAGTGTCATTGAGTCCTTGAGTTCTAGAGTTATTGAATTAATTCGTTCACGTCCATAATTAGTCATGAACCCTATTTTGAGAAGCCTTTTACAATTATTTAAAATCTGTTTAAAGACTTGAGTTAATGAGTATGAGGATGAGGAGCGTCGAGTTTCATTTTTCAAAATGAATATAAAGGAACTAAGTATTCCCAAGAGTAAATGTTTTTACATTTAAAATGAGAGTAAACTTTTGTTTTCAAATGAGTTCATGAGGAGTTTTGAGCACTATCTCTTCTAAGAGAACCTTTTGAGTAATAATCTCAAAGTTTCAGGATGAGGAAATATTTTTAAACATATAAGCATGAGTTATATTATTGGGAGTAGTATTGAGCACCGATAAGGGGAGAGTTCAGACAACTCACAGCCCCTATAAACCATATATGCCAACATGGGTAAAGGGTCATACTTTTTAGATGATTCCTTATTGCTTTTTAGCATAGTTATTATCTACACTCTTAAAAGTTTCATGTATTTAGCATCTTTAATTGTTGCTTTCATTATGAGTTGAGTATCCTAGTTGAGTTGAGTTGAGCATCTTTGAGTTGGGTTGTGTATCCTTGAGTTGAGTTTAGCATTCTTGAGTCGAGTTGAGTATTCCTGAGTTGAGTTGAGTATTCTTGAGTCATTTTGAGTTCAGACGAGGTGAATATGTCTTCCTTATTATTAATTTGTGCTTATACTTATGTTGCAGAGTTCCCCTTACGTGCTCGTACATTCTATGTACTGACGCCATTTGGCCTGCGTCGTTTCATGATGAAGATACATGTATTCAGGATCATCAACAGGCGTTTCGTTGAGGTCATGTGATATTTTGGTCAGCTTTGGTGAGCCTTTTTACGTTTCGGAGGACTTCACCTTTACCTTATAGTTAGTAGTTTTGAATGTCGTGGGTCTTTTCCTGATATCCTTTTGTAATAGTAACGGCTTCATTAATAGAAAGAGTTGAGGAGTTTTTCAGTTTTAACTTTCTTTGAGTATTGTTCATACGTTTTAAAGTTGAGTATTTGAGTTCAATGAATTTAAATTGAGTTTTAAGATTTTGTATGCTTATGTTAGTCTTCCGCTTGAAGTCTGCCAGGATGAGGGTTCGCTTGGGTACCAACAATGGGTCACGAGTTCTGGCCAAGTCAAGGGTATAGACTCGGGTCATGACAAAAATAATCTATTTTTTGTGCGTATATATACTACTAGAATTTGTGTTAGCACAAGAAACCTAATAAATTTATTTTTATTTAATTCCAAGCTCCAAGATTATTGTAATATAAGAATCTAGTCTTGATTTCACTTATGGTAAATTTGGAGCAAGTTAATTATTATCTGTCCATATTTTGCTTACTCCATTGTCATCTCTACCACAAATAGCAATCACAACATTCAACTCATCTACTCATGAATTGCTCAAAATTTTTAGTTAAATTTAAACATTTTAATAGTAATCATCTTCTATAATAATTATATTATATTATAACAATCATGTTTAATTATCCTCTAATACGTCATAACTCAAACTTCTTTGAAACTATCAGATACACCATAACTCAAATTCGTTTATTTTTTTGCCAATATAAAAAGTATATTTTTAAATTTGCATAATCTAGGTTAATTATCCTCTTTGCAGCTTCGAATTTAAGAGGGTCATTCACATAAATGCCCTTATTTTGGGATGATATTTTATTTATCTCCCAATTGATGGTTGTTAATCCCAATGAGTTGTCTAGAAAATCGTTGCAATTGATGTTTGATTTTGAAGAGATAATTTGTGTTCCTTTACATCAAGTTACATTTTTATATCATAATCTAATATAAGTTATGTCTTACAATGCATAACAAGTTATGCCACTTGTTCCTACAACACTTGTATTGTTAGAGGCATGCATTCAATTCATAACCCACTAGGTAAAAGTTCTCTAAACTTATGACTAGTGAATTAGATACTACATATTTACGCCGAATAACTTCATTCCTACAAAATATTTGATGGATAAGCTAAAATTGCTCTAACTTAAATATTACAAAATCATATTATATATATATATATAAGAGAACTTTAGGCCCGCCTACGTGGCGCCACCACAAATTAGAATCTCCTTTCGATTTATTTATTTCCAAAATTAGCCTTATCTTTCATGAAAAGTTGTGACTTTTATGAAGAGTTGTGACTTTTATGAAGAATTGCGACTTTTATGAAGAGTTGCGACTTTTACGAAGAGTTGTGGCTTTTATGAAGAGTGACGACTTTTATGAAGAGTTACAACTTTTATGAAAAGTTGCGACTTTTATCAAAAGGTTGTGACTTTTTCAAAGAGTTGTGACCTTTCTGATAAGGCATAATAAGTATTTGTTCACACTACCATTTTTTTGTCTATAAATAGAGGGATTTCCTCTAATTTTAAAACAACGAAAATTCTGAACTTCTTCTTCTTCTTCTGTAAAATTAAATATTCATGTACTTTGCTCCCGTTGAGTGGCTCACTAACACCATTGCTATTGTATCAATACACTAGTAAATAGAATCATTCTATATTGAGAGGATCTATTCCTTTAAAAGTCGGGTACTATAAGGGAATAAATTTCTTAAGGGAACAATGTGTATTCAATGGGCTCCATTCTTCCTTTACGTTTCATTCGATTGTTACATATCTTGATATGGTTTTGTACAGTCATTAATTTACGCTTATGTTATTGATAACAGTTGTTTTTCAGTACATATTTTAAACTATGTTGTTTATGTTTATGCTTTTGATCATTATGTTGAAGTAAAGATATGTTAATCAAGAGTTTTATATAAATCATTAGACTATTTGTGTCATGTAGATAAGAATTCTTAAACTTGTGAAATGAATGACTTTGATCTTACTAGTTTTTAGTGGCCAAACGATCAATGGGATATCCAAGAATGGACATTTGAGTGTTCAAAAGCTGTGGTGGTTCCACACTACCTTGGAGTTTTAGTTATTCAACTTTTTATCTTCTTGAGGTATTCAATCGACTAGTGACATAAAAAAAAAGGAATATAGTGGGATGGTAAGTATTGTGCACAACCTTAATAAAAACATTGGGACTCAAATTTTGGATTGTTGTCAATGAATTACCGCTCAAAGATGAGAGGGAGTTGCTTGGATGGTAAGCACCCCTCAATTCCAACCCGAAGGTTGCGAGTTTGAGTCACCAAAGGAGAAAAATGGGTGGGAGCTCCTAGGGAGGGTAAGAAAAAAGAATTACTGCTTAAAGTAGGATGGATCCATATTAATCAAATCCTAAAGAAATAATTATCTCCTTATAAATATTAGATTAAAAATCACAAAAAAAAATTAAAGTTTTAACCATATTGATCGAAACATAAACAACAAAATATGCCTTTTGGCTATCAAAGGGGTGCATTGATTGCGAATATGTAACATTTCACAATTTGAAATAACTAGGAAGAAGCTAATAATTGGAAATAGTCATTTTTAGAAAGAATGAAAATCTGGAAATTTTGTCAAGTTAGAATAAGTTGAGTTTTGGCCAACTTCAAACGGCCATAACTTCTACCTCAGAATGAGTTAGAGGTACTTCCAGATATGGTAGGAAAGCTCTTGGAATGATCTTTCCAACGTAGATGAGTTTGCGCGATTCTTAATTAGTATGAGTGAGTTATGCCCTTTGGGAGTTGGCTGTTAGAATAAGGAAAGTCCAATCTGGATTTTGAAAGGGTAGTTTGGTCTTTTCCTTGCTCAATTATTTTATTTCGTTTTTGGTTATTAAGTTAGAGACTAATCAGAATTATATTAGTTTACACTTTTACCAAAATACGCTAGGGCTTGGAGAAAAGAGAAAAGAAGAGGAGAAAGGAGCAGAGAAGCAAGATTCATCAAGATCGTAGAGTTTAGCTTGTGGATTTCGTCGGGGTGATTCCTACAAGGTATGTGAGATCACATAGCGTTGGGTTAGTTCACCCATGCGCCCAACTTGATTCAATTTCAGCAAAGTATATTGATTTGAAAGTAAATCCCTTGAATTCTTGATGAAGTTCGTTTGAATCCTTGTGGGTTGTGTTGTTGGAGATTCACGTTTTTAGATGTGTTTTCGAGTGGAATCTGATGCTATTTGAGGGTATAGATGATTTTAAGTGTTTGGGGAAAGAACCAATGGAGTTTACAGCTGAAAAACTAAGAAGAAATTTCGTTGGGCAAATCTGGGCAATGCCTCCGCGTCGTGAACCTGCTCCCCAGATTTGGGAAAAATCATTTCGCATCACGAAGCGGTCACGGACCGTTCTGCCTTAAAAGTTATTTTCAAGCCAAAAATTTAAATACTTCTCCGCATCGCGGACCCACCCTCAAACAGTGATTTCTTGATCTTTTCTCATGTTTAGCTATCTAAAATCATTCCCAAATATCATGAGATCTTTTCTATCACAAATCATAATCCTTGAATCCATAATTCAATTCAAGGAAACTTAAGAGTCAAGTAAGAAGTTAAGAAGCAAGTCAAGAGAAGTTCTTGAAAGTTTTCAAAAAGTCTTTTCCAAATGTATTAACTTTGTTTTAAGACTTATAGTTCAAGTATAGTAGAGAATAAAGAGTAAAATTTGAAGTTCATTTCTTCAAAAGTATGTGGGGATTATGTCTTCCCAAAGGGTTTAAAATGTTTTCACATTTAAACAATAAAGGAAACCTCGATTTCCAAAGAGCCTTCGGGCTAGTTTTCAGAAAAGAGTAATCACTTTCTAAATGAAGCAAGAGAGGAAACTTTGATTTTCAAGATAGGCTTTGAGCCAAGTTTTTGAGCACTAATCTCAAATCACAGAAAGAAGTATGTTACAGACATTTTCTAAAGAATTTGGTGATGAAGAACTAGAGTAAAATGAAGAATTAATAAAAAAAAAATGCATAAACAATTAGAATAAAATCTTTTTGGTTTTAAGATTAAAAAAATATTTCATTTTATCTTTGGATAAAATATTCTTGAAAATTTATCGTAGGACTTTACCAACTCGAAAACACTTATATTATCAAATGATCATAAGTAGATTAGTGGCGTAGTTCACCACCGCGCGGAGCGCGTACAATTTACCTAGTTAGGTCATAGATAAAGGTAGTTTGATCTGTAAGTTTTCACTGAATGAGAAAAGAATAAAAAAATAAAGATTGAAAACCACTCCAAAATAGTAAGTTTGTGTGCAAGAACAAGGATCCCAAATTCTTGAGGAAAAACAATCTCTCTCTCTCTCTCTCTCTCTATATATATATATATATATATATATATATATATATATATG
>JAJOOR010012700.1:0-44535 GCA_036250505.1 Solanum acaule
CTTTTATTACCTGTTTCTGGAAATAATTTGACTAATTGAAAATAATTGTTGGTTAAAAGTAAAGTCTAAACCATTTTCCTCGTGGGATCGATTCCAACCTACAAGTTGGGTTCTTTACTTGATAACGATCGCTTATGCTTCTGAAAGGAGGTGTAATTTGAGCGTATCAATAATCAAACTCGAAAAAAAAGGAAAGGCTAAGAAATGTTGGGCTCTTATTTATAAGGCTTCAAGTCCTGCGATGATCCTAATTGTTGTTGGCCTAATATTTTAGGCCAATAATGAGTTCCAAAGTAGAAACTCCAGCTCTCCGGTTGTACATGAAACGTAAGAAAGAAAATGGTAAGGATACATAAATTATGTAATAAAGTATATGTCGAAATGAATATCAAATATTCTCTCTAGTTATCTTGATCCAAAAATTTTAAACTTTAAGAGGAAGAAAATAATTGCAAACAAACACTTGAGGGGTGGGGGATGAATGGCAGAACACACTCTTTAATCAATCCTATTAAAACATAATACATATGAACATGCCTTACTCAACTCTAAAAAAATAAACAGCTTAACCGAGTCTCAATAGAATAAATGTCATGCTTTGCCTACGCAATTTCGAGATTCAACACATAAATTCAACCTAGAGAGGAAAAGAAAAAGATACTTCATAGAACTCTCCAACTAGATAATTCCATGATTGGTTTCTCAAAGGATTCAAACAAAATATAACAAGAATTTACTAACTTTGTGATAATGTAAGGGATATTAATATCCCAGCAGACCAGTAACCATAAAAAATAATGACCAAAATCAATCTAAAATCTAAAATTATGTAAATATTGATGGAAAAGATACATTGGCTGCAACCTCTAAAGAGAAACATCAAAATAACAAAGTGTCCTAATTTTCTCACATAAGGAAAAATATTTTGTATATGATTAGAACATCAAAGAGAACACGTATTACGAGTTGCAAGACATATGATTATTTTACTTTAACAATGTATGAGTAGTTTTTTTAGATATCTAAACAAGTATGATTGTTACTTAACATTTAATATGATCATATTCACATGAATATCATATATGATTATGTTTGGAATCTATCTTTAGGAAAATAGGCAAGAAGAGCGCGAGGAACTAGAAAATACCAATGAAAAACATTCATATATCTATTTAAAAGGAGAAAATGAGCACTTTATTTTTTAGTGTCACTGCATTAAGAGATGACACAAAAATATTTGATTAAACTTTATACATGGACAGATTTGAAAAATTCTAACTTTAAGCTGAAAGTCAAAGATTTTGACATTTTTTATTATATAAGCTAGAGCATCCTTTCCCATATGAAAGTAAATTATAATTTTACTTTTAGTTTGATATGGCATGACAGTGAACTTGGCTTGGACTTCCAAAAGTGTATACTACATATCAAATATATCTCAGGATGCAAAACAACTATAGGTTCAAATAAAGACGAGATGAAATCATATTATTCCTCATTTTTGATTCTTGGAGAAACAAAGAGGTGAATATTAATACATACGTAAATAAAATAGAACAGATCACACCCAACATAACATCCCTTCACATGACTATATTAGATGACAATAAAGGAAGACAAAAATAAATGAGAGAAAGGATTTCACCTTTTGTTGAGCAGCAAACTAAGACTTTGTTGTCAAGATTCAAAGTTCAAACTCAAACTCGAAGTTAAAAAAAACAAAAAAAAAACAGAGAAGTGTGAATCTTCTCTTTTCGGACGCTTTTTGAATCTCTATTTCGATTCTTAGATCTTTTTGATTGTTGCTCGATTTTCTGGATCGATCGAATTTTTGCTGGCTGCTTGAATGAGAACCGAAGTCCTCATTTTATAGTCGATTCGAGGCTCCAATAATTCAAATTTTGAATTCTTGGAAATGCAAATCTTAGAGGAAACGGCAAAGTAATCATGAAGAGGAAGAAAAATCTCTCAAGAATCGACCTTTTCAGGTTGATTTGAGAGTGTTGAGTGACTGATGGGGAATTTTTCCGGTGACGCAGAGCTGGTTTTCTGATAGGGAGATGGGGGATCACGTTGGGGAGGCCATGGGGCGATGGGAGAGGAGCTCGGGGCGTCGTTTTGGGGAAGAGGCGTGGGAGGCTGATGGAGAAGACGTTCTGTCTGGGGAAGAAGAAACTGCGTAAGGGGTCTGGGGAAGAAGGAAAATTCAATGTTGATCTAGAGTATAGGGGACGATAGGTGTCTTTTCAGGAGAGGAAAAGTCTTACTCATTTTGGGCTGTCTGATCGTTTGATCGACGGTTAAAATTAATCAAATGTTAAATAAATATTATATATAATGCTGAATTAAATTGGTCCCTTAGATTAAATCGGACGGTTGAGATCGAATATGAAGAAGCACAATCCATGTGCTTCTTATGTGGCGCGTGTGGATTGGCCGAATTAAAATGACTTGGATTGACAAATTTTGCTCAAATTAAATCCAATTAAAATTATACTCTTCCTTATTAAATAACCACAATTTATTAAATTAAAAATAATTATTTTACAAGACTAGCTTATTTGATAAAATTAGTCATTCTAAAAATAAAATTAATATAAATTAGTAACTCATTAATTAATTAAACATTCCTAATTTTGAAAAATGTTGAAAAATATTTATCGCAATAATAGAAATTATATTTTATTAAAAAAAATTGAGTTAACCCTTAAAAACAATATTTATATGATGTAAAATTTAAAAATGAGAAAGTAAGTAGCAATATATATGACGTCATATATATATATATATATAATTTCTATTTTAATAATGGCGGTTGACATATCGAAAATCTTGAAATAGCATGTTAAGAGATTAACATATTTTAGCAATATTTAAAAAAAATAAAAAATACAGATAGTGATAATAGTAAATATATTTTATAAGGGATGATAAAATTGGCCTAACTATTGAGACTTGTTTTATAACTTACACTTTTTATTTTTGTTAATAAAATATAGGACCTACTTCCCAAAATATATTTCTAGAGGGTAATTATTTGAGCCTAATATATTTCTAAAGGTAATTATTTTAGCCTCTAAACTAATCTCAAATTTATTTGGGAGTCCCAATTGGTGAGTTTTATTTTTTCTGTACATAACCTATTATCTTTATCTGTTATCCCTTTCATAAATGTTACTTTCTTTTTTTTATAATTTATAAATCTCTACATTTTAATATACATGTTATTTTACTACATCTAATCTATCGCCAATTTATTCCTACATGTAAATAGAATAATAAACGTTCATTTTTTTATTTTATTTTATTTTTTCAAAAATAAAAATAAATTACATGTATATACTATACCTTATAATAAACATATTTAAAATCACAAACTTATATATAATATTTTAACATTTAGTATCATTATTATTTATTTAATTTAACCTCTCTTTTTTCACACATACTACTATACATTTAAACCCGACTATAATTTTTTTGTTTTACGTCTTAATTCTATATATAAATGAACGACAATATTTCATATCCTTTAAACTCAACATTTATTTTGGATACATTTATATAAGACACATCTATATTTTTCAACATATAAAATTATCAAACACTTTAGTACATTTATTTATTTATTGTCTGACAAACATACTACTATTAATTTTATTTAATAGACATATATATGTCGTACCTTGTATTTTACTCTTTTCTTAAACTAATAAAATTCGCTTACCATTGATTTTAAAGCAAATAAATAAACAAGTTTTTCTAATTATATTTTCTTAAATTGAGTTTAAGGACTATCTTCGGATAGGCTCTGAGAGATGCTTAATACCTTCCCCTCGAGTAACCAAAACCTTTACTCAGAATCTCACTGGTTTCGCAAATCAAAACATAGTTTACATTTATATATTTAAAAAATGGTTTTCCTAATATTTTTCCTTAAAATTTAGGTGGCGACTCTAACACAAAAAAGATTTTTCCAAAAATTAAAGTGTCAGTCATATTATGTTGTGAATTGTTTCAGTCGGTTCAAAATAGGGGTGTGACAGCTTGGCGACTCTGCTGGGGATTGAACTCAGAATCTGTGGTTTCACAAATAAAAATAGAGTTTACATTTACATATTTTAAAAATGATTTTCCTAATATTTTCCTTAAAATTTAGGTGACGACTCTAAAACAAAACATTTTTTTTCAAAATCAGAGTGTCAGCCATATTATGTTGTGAACTATTTCGGCCGGTTCGAAAGAGGGGTGCGACAGCTTGGCACATATGGTGGACCCTGAAGAGGATCCTGAAGAAGACCCAGAAGAAGATCCCGAAAAAGACTCAGAGGAGGACCTTGAAGAGGACCCAGAAGAATAGGTGGAGGAAGACCACATGAAAGTTTCTGAAACGGGTTCTAACATCTATGATCCAAGAGATGGAGGGGTGATAGACATCTCTCCCGAACGTGGCCCCGACGAGTCTCTAGAGTACCACCCAGGGCCATATTATGATGGAGACGATGACGATGATGATGCTCCAACCTAACCGTAGATTCGTCTTTCTTCTTTGAACTCTTTTCATAAGCTCCTCAAAGTGCCATGTGGCCTATCCCTCTTGTATGCCTTATGTCCCCCCGTAGTTTCATTTCTTAGGTTTCTGATTGCCTACCTCAATGTAACATCCAAGACTACCTTAATCAATGAAGTTATGTTTGCTCCAAATCTAAAATGTGTTTAAATGGATTATTTATTATCAAACTGATTGCAACGTAGGCCTACCTCAGGCAAAAAGAGGTTCTACATTAGGACGCGTTTTGAATGTCACCAAATTGGCGTATATGTGTATTACACTTATATATTTGTTACATCTTTCAATACTTCCTAAACTAACATAGTTTCCTTTTTCTTTTTCATTGTTTATCCCAAAGTACGTTGATTTGTGTCGGCTTGCAAACTGGCTGACTCACGATACAACCTTCGATCAAAAGGAAAGATGACTGATAAAGATGATTTCAACTCTGCGACAAATATAATGATACCTATTGATAACCTTGAAGGTTCTCAAAGCATGACGGACATCCAAAATGAAGAGAAAATGGCTTGCATGGAGCAATAACTCGAGATCTTGAGGGAAGAATTACGCCAAGTGCGAGACTTGGCCAAACTGTCGGCTACCACTTTCCCTACTTTTAAGACGCCTATCTACTTCGCAAAGGCTGACTTGCGTTCTGTCGACTTGCCAAATCAGCCATAACAAACTCAATACACTCCCGCTTACGGTCGAGTTCCACCAGCTTCTCCAACCACCGTTAAGACTGTTCCCGACCTTTCCAATCGCGACCCTACCATACCTACAATGCAGCAGATACTTGGGGCACATGTCGCTGCTCCCTATGAGCCATATGTTCCACCCGTATATGCCGCTGGAGCTCCTACCTTCACAATGCCAACAGTGGTAAATGTCCCGTATGAGGTCGATCAATATGCAGAAATGGAGAAAGATACCCAGCTGAGAGAAGATGCATCGATAAATGCCCAGCTTCAGGTTCTAAGAAAGACATTGAAAAACATACAAGTTACTAGAGGAACGAAGAGTCTGGATTATGATGACTTGTGCATCCATCCAGACATTGACATGCCGGTAGAATACAAACCACCGAAGTTTGACATGTTCGATGGAAAGGGTGACCCTCACGCACATTTAAGGGCATATTGCGACAAGTTAGTCGGTGTAGGAAGAAATGAGAAGTTGAGGATGAAGTTGTTCATCCGGAGTCAGTATAGAGAATCATTGACTTGGTATACCCGCCAAGACCCTCGCAAATGGCGTGACTGGAAGGAAATGGCTGAGGACTTCATGAATCGTTTCAGATTCAATACTGAAATTAGTGTTGACAGATTCTCATTGGCCAATATACAGAAGAAGCCATCTAAAAATTTCCAAGAATATGCACTACGTTAGAGAATTGAGGTCGCAAGGATGCAACCGCCACTAGATGAGAGTGAGCTCTCGAAGTACTTTATTCGAGCTCAAGAAGGTGTCTACTTCAATAAGATGATGTCAATGATGGGCCAGAAGTTTGCAGAATTTGTCAAGATGGGAGACTTTATAGAGGAGGGTGTTAAGTCTGGGAAGATTCAGTCTATGGTCGCATTGCAAGCTGCAAGTAGGGCTATATAATCGGGTTCCATTGGTGGCATAAAAAAGAAAATGGAGGATGTCTCAGCTGTCACTTACCAACAAGGAGGACCGTCCCACCGATACCCAGTAATCCCCAAATTGCTGCGCATACTTCATACGTCCCATACCTAGTATATAATACCTAACCATACTATAATCCAGCCCGAGCACCAGCATACCAAAATCCTCCAAGACCATATGTCCCTGTCCAGGCACCAATCCACCAAAATAGACCAACATATGCACCGAGACCACGTCCAAATCTTGAAGCTAGAAATGCTCGCACTTACACACCGATTACCGAACCCTACGCCTAATTGTTTGAGAGGTTGAGGACAGCGGGAGTGCTGCAACTAGTTGAAGGAAAACTTCCTGATCCAATCCCTCGTAATTTTGATGGAAACAAGCGATGCGCTTACCACTTGGGAATCCAAGTACACGACACAGAAGATTGTTATGGTTTGAAGAACTAGATCAAGTTTTTGATTAGAAGAGGAGTAATAAAATGCACTCCTGCGCCTCCCAATGTGAACAATAACCCCTTGCCAAACCATGAGAATTGGGAAGTCAACATAGTTACTCTAGATAAAGAATATGGGGGCTCTGATTGTCTAGACATAGATGAACCAGATGCCATGACATCTTCGGCGCAACCTGTTATCACTGTTCAACTAAGGGAACCTCTGACTGTCCAAACATATCTCCCAAGAGTTGTAGTGACCACTCTGATTGCTAGAAAGCCTGAATATGACACCAACCAGTCCCATGGGACTATCGAGCAAACACGAAGGGCAAGATGATCGACACTGCCGTAGCTCAAGGGATGACCAGGTCGGGGAGGTGTTATGCCCCAGAGGATCTAAATCAAAGAGCTCTTGGAAAAGAACTGAATCCAAAGAAGAATGTTACCGATGTTGATGCCGCAAAATTTTGGAAGAAGATGCAGCCTAAAGACTATTCAGTCAAAGATCAGCTGAAGAAGACGCTAACCCACATATCCAATTTGTCTCTGCTTATGAGTTCTGAAGCTTATAGGAATGCTTTGATGGAAGTGTTAGACGGAGTGAACATTTGGAAAGAGACCACAAGTGAAACTTTAGCTTCAACGATTGGAAGAATAGTGGAAGCTAACAAGATTTCTTTCCATGATGATGAGTTGCCTACAGTAGGGGCTGGGCACAACAAAGCGCTTCACATCGCAGTCAAATATTGTGATAAGATTGTGACTCAAGTTCTAATTGATGGTGGTTCTGGATGCAACATATGTCCTTTCACCACTCTGAAGGATTTAGGTGTTAATATGGGAGAGATAAGGGAAAGTCGTGTGAAAGTTAGAGCTTTTGATGGAGCGCAAAGAAGTGTCATTGGAGAGATCTATCTCACATTACAGGTGGGGCCGGCTGAATTCCCCATCCTATTTCAAGTGATGACTGTATCATCCAACTATAACCTGTTGCTGGGAAGACCATGGGTTCACATTGCAAGAGTGATTCCTTCCACTCTTCACCAATGTGTAAAGTTTGAGAGGGGTCGCACAGAAGTTACCATCCACGAGGAGCTCAGTCACCCCATCCTTTCTGTTAATTCTATCCCAGTCACTGATGAGTTAGACGGAGCCACTTTTAACACTTTGGAAATCATACGAATTGTAAGGGTTAATGAGAAAGTAGAGCCCAATGATACCAAATTGTCAAGTGCAACAAAAATGGTTGCGTCAAAAATGTTGAAGTATGGGTATCAGCCAAGGAGTGAACTTGGACCCAAGTCCAATGGTATAGTTGAGCCAATCCAACTGAAGCATCAGAGAGGCACCAACAGACTCGGATACGAGCCTGGCTGGGGAAGAGTCCACGAGGGGGCAAGTGATACAATCTTTGTACCAGAATAAGCTTTGATTCCTGATCAAGCTGGTGTTGATGACATTGTAGAAGGAATAGGCAATCTATTCGTGGCCATGGCTGGAGAAGAGAAGGAGATAAATCTCAGCAAATTGACCATTCGTGATGCCGAACCTGGAGAAATCTTGTAGAGCTGGACCATCAATACGCCTCTGTTTCAACTAGAGTCCTGGTAGTATGGAAAAGTAGTCTTAATTTTAAAAATTTGCATGATCAAATTGAGGCTTGAATCTTGCCTAATCTTTTGTTGCTTACCTCTTCTAAAAAGCTAGAATGCTTTGAAATAAAAAGTCTTTATTTTCTTTTAAAAAATAAAATTTCTCGTTATTTTAAATATCTATTTATCTTTACTTACCTTTTGCACTTTTCAACACTCATATTAATAAAAATCTTTGTTCAACGATTGTGACATGTAATGAATCCACCGAGTAAGGTGAAAACGATGAACAATATCACAAAGAGTATGATGAAAGCATGATGCCTGAAAATCTACCACACGAGATCAAGCAGGTTGAAAGTTAGAAGAAACCCAATATGGATGAAACATAAGTTGTCAACTTAGGAGATAAGGAAATCATGAAGGAGACACGAGTCAGCATACATTTAGAGGCTGAAAGAAAGCAAGAGTTAATAGAGTTGTTTAAGTAGTATGTTGATGTATTTGCTTGGTCTTATGATGACATGCGAGGATTAATCACTGATATTGTCTCGCACAAATTACCGACTGATCCCACACACCTGTTAAGCAAAACACAAGAAAATTCAAGTCAGATTTGAGTTTAAGGATCAAGGAGGAGGTAACTAAGCAAATTGAGGTGAACGTTGTGAGGGTTACAAATTACCCCACATGGTTAGCCAATATGATGCCTGTGCCAAAAAGGATGGAAAGATCAGAATATGTGTGGACTATAGAGATCTCAACAGGGCCAGTCCTAATGATAATTTCCCTCTTCCAAATATTCATATACTCATCGATAATTGTGCAAAACATGAGTTGCAATCATTTGTCGATTGCTTTGGAGGATATCACCAAATCCTTATGGATAAAGATGATGCATAGAAGACAACGTTTATCACTCCATGGGGAGTGTAGCTACAGAGTAATGCCATTTGGTCTCAAAAATCCTGGTGCAACCTACATGAGGGCCATGACTACTCTTTTTCACGATATGATCCACAATGAAATTGAAGTGTACGTGGATGATGTCGTTATAAAATCCAAAAGAAGTTCAAACCACCTGGATGACTTGCGAAAGTTCTTTGAGAGGTTTGCGTAAGTATAATATGAAGTTGAATCCAGCAAAGTGTGCATTTGGAGTACCCGCGGGAAAACTATTGGGATTCATCGTTAGTAGAAAATGCATAGAGTTGGATCCATCAAAGATAAAAGCAATCCAAGAGCTACCTCCACCCAAGACCAGGAAAAACGTGATGCGTTTCTTGGGAATACTGAATTACATCAGTCGGTTCATAGCTCAATCCACAGTGATATGTGAACCCATATTCAAATTACTAAAGAAGGATGCTGCCACGAAATGGACAGAGGAATGCCAAAAGGCTTTCGATAGAATCAAAGAATACTTGTCCAACCCACCAGTATTGGTCCCACCAGAGCCTGGAAATCCTTTGTTATTATATCTATCTGTTTTGGATAATGCATTTGGATGTGTATTGGGGGAGCATGATGAGACAGGAAGAAGAGAGCAAGCCATTTACTATTTGAGCAAGAAGTTCACACTATATGAGGAAAGATACACCCTGTTGGAACGAACATGTTGCGCTTTAACTTGGATCGCGCAAAAATTTAGGCATTACCTGTACGTAAAGAAAATCATGTTTAAAGGTTGTTTGAGGAAAATGGTTAACTTGAAGCAATTGAATTATTTAAAAATGAATCAAATATGCTTGGTTTAAGATCATTCATTTTTATTATTTTTTAGAAAAAAAAAAAGTCTTACTAGAACAAACTTTAAACATATAAAGACAAGTATAATTTGACCAACATAAATGAAAGAATACAATACTTGATAAAAAAAATATTACTAAAGTAAACTAACACAAAGAAAATAGTTCATTTTTTGAAAAATTCAACTAAGTTAATTTAAAGCTAAAGTTAGAATTCAAAAAAGTTACGATAAATAATTAAACAAATAAAGGGAATAGAATTTTGGGCCTAAGCTTGGTTGTTGTCCACCTCGACCAGTGTCTTGGGCCTTTTCATGTGCTTTGGGCCTTCCTAGCCCATTTGTTTGCCCTGTATATTCAGCATGTATATTTATGTATGTCAACTATATATTGATATATACTAGCCTCTTTCCACTTGTGTTTTCGCCTCTAAGACCTGTATTTTTGCTTCGCTTCGCGGAATTTGGCATAGGGCTGACTCTAGAGCATAGAGTCATTGTTATTCAGCCTAACTCGAAAATGCAAACAAGGGAAAGATGGAATCCATTGGACTTGGGTGGAGTCATATGCAAATAAACAAAAATAAAATAGCATTTGATGAATAGCAATGCACAAAATCATAATAGTACAACAACATTCCTAAGCTATAACATGTTAAATAAACTTAATTGAGAAAATATTAGAGAACGTCAAAGAATATGGATCAACAAATGCAATATAGGGCTATGATCATTCTTAAGAACAATTTCAGTTGTTCGCAATGATTAATCGTTGAATCAAAAGGTCAATAATAAACAATAATAACATAATGACTGCAAATCATGTTGAAACAGGGAAAATAAATCAAGCATGACAATTATTAGAACATAAACAAATCAGTTCAAGATACATATAAAAGCTAATTCGAGATGTGGCTTCATTTTAAAGATCCAAAATAAACTTAACCATTCCATCTTATCTCAATTTAACATCTATGTGTTGACTAATGCACAATACCAAAGAAGTCATATTAGAAAGAAAAGAAGTCAATCACGTACAATGAAAATTTTAACAGTAAAGTATCTCATCTAGTAAAGATTCATGAGAAATGACAACTTAAAATACGAGCAAACGTAAAAGACAAACATGATCTATATTCCATAAGAGCATGAACATATAAGTTGCTTTTAAAGCAATAATATTATAACCCGATCATGTTCTCAGTTAAAAATGAAGCTACATTTATTTACTCAAATTATGTGATTAAAGTCTAAATCAGTCAACCGCAAAGAAAGCCAAATAACAAGATAGATAAAAGATAGTTTAAGACAACCTTATATGAAGTAGTGATCCACATTATAGGAATTCAACTTTTTTTGGTCTCGAACATAAAAGGACCAAATTATATAAAGCTAAAAAATCAAGTATAACTTACATAAATCTCATAGTATAAGGAGTAAATTACATCTTATCCCTACTCTTTTTCTAATTACAATAATCTATTAAAATTTGTACCTTCTGGATACATAAGTCACCATCCGAATGCATTAATTCTGATACAAGAAGTATCAATCTGCTATGCTAAAATAAGGAATAAAAATTGAAATCTAATTAAATCCCATAAATTACGCTTACGTTTCTTCTTACTTTTAATCATATAGAGGCAAATCCTAAGAGAAAGAAGAAATTCAAAATTTCGAATTGCTTCCCCCTGTTTAACGAAAAAACCTTTCAGATTTGATTCAAAAACTTTTGTAGAAATTTTGGGTAAGCGATGTGAGTTATGAAGGATATACAAAAGTGATGGAATTGTTGTTACGTTGTACAAAATATTTCTTTTGTGAATCTTCAAGTTCATCGAAGATCCTTTCAATTTTGATTCAAGATTGTAAAAAATTTTGAGATTCAAAATTCTTCTCCGAGTTCATCGAAGATCCTTTCAACTTTGATTCAAAATTGTTGAAAATTTTGAGATTCAAAATTCTTCTCATAGTTTATTGAAGTTCCTTTCAATTTTGAAAATTATCAAAAAATTTGAGAAGATACATCATGATTATCTCGCTAGTCTTGTTATTATCAATATTAGTGGTTTGAAGAAGTTCTTGAGCTTCTTTGAGGGCTCTCAGACTTTCCCTTCGCGTCGCTGCCGCCTCTATGGTGCTTTCCTCCTTTTGTGACATTGACTATATACTTGTATACTAAATGTTAAATTCGAACTCTCATTTCTTCTGCAAAGTAAAAGAAACTAGAAAAGTAGAATAACACAACATTGATAGAGCAACTGGATGAATTTACATGTATCAACTTTTATGTATTTATGTATCATGCCTATAAAATTGTGCATGATATAATAATATTTATAACTTTAATTTCAAGATAAAGAGATCTGATAATGAAAGATGTGGAATTACATGTATTGTGTTGTATAGTCGATTTTGTAATTTCTGATCTCGAGATAGATATATGATACATTGAAGTAGTAAAGATTGTCCATAGAATTTTGGTTTTAGATCGATACATTAATTGACAAATTGTAATAGGCTAGTATAATTCAAAATTCAAAAGTCTTCTTCCCATACTTCCAGAAAATTCTCAATTTTTGAATCAAACTTTTCGACAAATTGTACTAATACAACATGAACTTGTCGATCTTGTCAAGACATTCCAGAATCTAGGAAAGTGAGGTGAGGTATGAACGATAAAAAAGTGATGGAATTATTATTGGTCAAAATATTGGTTTTGTGAATCTCAAATCAGTCATTGCAGTTGAATTAGAGATCGATGAGTTGAGGAAAAATTTATAAATTAAATACATCGTTGAGGTGAAAAAACAAGAGCATGAATTCTCAACGTATCCACTATGCAATGATACAACATACAAAAAGGTTGAAGAGATACATAACTTTGATAGATACATGTTTGTGTGGTAATTGCTATGTATCAAATACATTTAGTATAGATTCAAATTGACGTGTCATGCCTAAAAATATAGTGCATGATATATTACTATTTATGTATCTTATTTTGCTTGAGAAATATTGTATTTTATAAAAAGATACACTATACATGTAATTATTCTAAATAGCATCTTTTTGTGTGTGATACCTAACACAGTGGTGACCAGTTGATATGTTTATGATACATGTAATAAAGTGTCACGACCCAAAATCACAAGTCGTGATGACACCTATGTTACCAACCGATAGGTAAGCCAACCCAATGAATTAACCAATTCAATTAAAATATGGAAAGGTAAATAGCGAGAAAATATCTTACATACTAAATCTTTTAAATAAAAATATGGAAAATTGAAATACTACCTCAAGATTTAGTGTCATAAGTACAAAACCTTCTACAATGATACAAGTCCAAGCTATAATGACAAGTCTAATGTAAGAATTACTTTGTCTAGATACAAAGACAACATAATAAGTTAAGAGATAAATAAAGGTGCATGCCACAAAATAGCCAAGCGGCTCACCACAACTTCAGGATGATCAAAGTTAAGACTCAAAGCTTCTAGAAATGTGCTCGAACTCAAAATTTAATCTGCACCACAAAAGAGTGCAACAAGTTTAGTTTGAATATGAAACCACGTGTACCAAGTATATCTCATAGAATGACAACGAAGAAGTAGTGGTAGAAGTATATAAGAAAATAATCTTTTAATTTTACAAGTCCACATTATACTTATCAATTAAGTTTTCATTAATAGGGATAATCAAATGTCGCGTAATGTCCAACATCAATGAAGCACATACTCAAACAAGAATGAAGAAGGCAATGAGATGCAATGCAATGTGATACTATGAAATGTTATGCCTCAAATGCCAAGTACTTTCTCAACAGTATATACATGATACTCCTCAGAAATACACTGAGAGTTCATGACCCATAGGGGACTCGCGATGTCCATATACTAACACAGATGATCTCCACGTGTCTGTACAAATGATTTCAATGCACTATCATAAAACCAAACAAGCCTTAGCATAAACGATCTCCACGTGCCAAACTTATAATCATAACATCTCACAATCCCCAGCATGACGATCTCCACATGCCCAACTTATACTCAATCTCATGTCAATGCATATACACAAAATGATTTCAATGAAAGGGGAAGATGAAGCATCTCAATAAATCAAATGTCGCTATGACACATAATCACCTCAATTATACCAAATATACGGGTTCAATAAAAAACAACAACCACACAAAAGAAACCAATTAACTAATATATCAGCTAAAGTCCATATGCTTTGGCATTCTCGAATTACAATCTATTATATTATAGTAATAAAATTTCGCATTAATAACACTGATACTCGTATCAATGCCCGTCACACCATTGATACGAGACCCCCATCTTTCGCCCTTATCCATTGTCTATTCTATTTTTAATCTTTAATTAGAAAACGTCCCACAACGAAGTCTAGGTAGTCTTAGCATACCTCGAAAGCTGAACACGCACCACGAATCCTTAAGATCTTATCTTGACCTTTCGTAAAACTTCTGAATATCTATAATCAAGTTCTTAAATTTCAAGCTAAGAGTTACATCTCAATTCCTCCAAATGTCAAAAATTTATTATTATTCATATAATAAAATACACCTAATAATTAATTACCTATCTCAATCTATCAAAATTTAAATTATAATGTGAATTATCATAAGAAAATTTCCAACTCAACACCAGATTAAGCCACCAATAACCTTCGATAATGAAATCAATATGCAAACTAACCTATATTATGCAAAACCCATCACAATTTAACATCCCCAATTGTTTTCTCCTCATTGGCCATCATTTATTTCTAATCAATATTTTCAGCATTACCTAATTGTAGAATACAATTTGTTTGCCAATAATTTCTAGCAAAACACTTTTCAAAACAACTATAACTTGATGACTTAGGCTCTTTTACTTAAAACCTATATTATTCTATTACTATAATGTAGTATACAATTTCATATATATGTTAAAGAAATTGGAGCTTTGATATATGCTCTAACATGGAAGAACGTCGCACTGAATTTTTTTTTCCAGTTCGTGCGCAACTACTCTATTTTTTGAGTTATGACTAAAAAATATTCCACTTCTCTCTACTTAATTCAATTTTATATATGGGCCAAGTGACATAAAATATTAATTAAATTTCAGACTAGGTTCACTAACTAACAACTAAAATTACATATTTAACAAATATTGGTCAACTAAATAACTGTATTTAAATAGATCGTCCAAAATTCCTTTTTAAAATTTACAGGAAAAGTCAAAACACTTCTTGTCACTCCCTGAGGCTACCCCCTTGACGTAAACACGGGACCTAGGATCACGAGTGACCCCAAGCTAACCCTGAAGCTGGTATATCATAAACATACTAAGAACAACTGAATAAAACATATACTATGTGGAAGCTAAAACAGAAGATAACTGAAGGATGGGAAATACCCAATACTGATCTGAATATATAAATAATTTCTAAGAATTTAGCAATACTAAACATTTAATCAAACTAAAGTTGAATCTAATACTATGTCTGAAAAAGCCTCTAACTGACTAGACTTGTTGGGACATGCCACTAGCTAACTCTAGAAAAATTGAAACTGAAATGAAAGACTGAATATGTAAAAATAAAAATGTCTATTGTCCTTGAGGTATGAGGACTTATCACTGAAGCTGCTGAATACGGATCGGGAACTGATCTATGCGTGATCTGGATATTGAGTTCTTGAACCTACATCATGAAAGGATGTAGCAAAGAGTATGCGTCAGTACTTGGAATGTACTGAGCATGTATGATATAGATAATAGTTGAACAAACATATAAACTGAACAAAGCATAATTGAGCAATGACATAATCTTAATAGAATAATAATACTGAAATCTACTGAAATGAACTGAATGCCATGACCAAGTACTGATTATTAACATAACATGCTGAGACTGTATACTGAAGTGTAACCGAAAACCTGGTCAAATGCACTAGAGTCTTTTTGTGGGAGCTACTAATAACCGACATGAAACAACGTGAGCTAACTGTGGAGTCCGATGTAGACGCCCCATCGAGAGGACTCAATATACCTTGCCAGGAGTATAAAGACATGACTGGCGTGATCACTAAAGATGATGCCCAACAGAGGGGACTTATACCTATGGGGGCACGTAGTTCTGGGACTATAAGGGTATGCTGAACCCTGGTCCACTTGGTACTAAGCCTACTCCCAACTAGAATTGTGTATAACATAACATAACTGAAATACTGGATAGCTCAATAATCTGACATGCAAATCTGAGAATGTAACATCTATGTACTGTCGATGTAACATTCGAAACTGGAGCATGTATATCTGTTTAACTAACCTAGCAAATGTAATTCATGAACTAAGAGAATCTACACAACTAGAGTTCTAAATTTCATGCAAAGAACTAAGCAACGATTTCATGAAAATATGATAATCTGAGTAAGAACACTATAACAGCTAAATCACAACTAATATCTAAGGTTTTAGAAACCCTATGTCTAAGCAAGATATAGCGAATCAAGAATCTGACTGAATTCTAAGGACCTAGTGGATGAAAGGAACTCACTAGTGAAATCCCACATACCTGGTGACGAAATTCAAGAAGAAATCCTTCGACTTTGGGTCTGAAACTGAAGAAAACCTGTTGTGTGTTCTTGAGGGAAAATTGGCTCCTCTTATTCTTCTCTTCATTCTGATTTTGGTGATTTTGGAGAATGAATCGATTAGGGTAGGTTCTAATTAGAATACTAGGCTTAAACTGAGTAAAACGACATAGTTTAACCATCCAACGCATAGGACAAAAGTCCAAAAGGACCCCAACTTAAAATCTGACGGAGGCTGACCACGATGCCACTGACGGACCGTCAAAGGGACCACGGCCCGTCAAGTGGGTCGTGGTTGCTGGCCAGTGACTACTGGTTCAGGGCACCCCCTCTATTGTCCACTTCACAGACCGTGAAGGCCACCGTGGTTCTTTACTTGGGACTGGGGTCTACTGGCTCAAGACGACAGACCCATCATTGAGACCACGACTCGTAGTGGGTTCCGTGGTTTGGTGCCTGAGCTTGGCTGGTTTTGCCAGGCTTCCATGAGCCTTCCCACGGCTCGTGTGGTGGTCCATGGTCCGTGAAGGGTTCCGTGGTCCACCACTTCTGGGTGGATGTGAACCACGAGCAGGTCGACGGACCGTGGTTCCTTTCACGGTCAGTGAATCCCTCCGTGGTTCACCAATTTTCTATTGTTCTGTCTGAGCTAATGTAACATCTCACAATTTGAAATAATTAGGAAGAAGCTAAGAATTTGAAATAGTCATTTTTGGGAAGAATGAAAATGTGGAAATTTTGTTAAGTTAGGAAAAAAATGAGTTTTTAGTCAAGATCAAATAGCCATAACTTCTAGCTCAGGATAATTTAGGATTACTTCTAGTTATGGTAGGAAATATCTTGGAATGATCTTTCCAACACCGCTGAGTTTGCGCGATTCCGAGTTCGTATGAGTAAGATATGCCCTTTGGAAGTTGGGCTGGTGGAATAAGGAAAGTTCAATCCGGATTTTTAAAGGGTAGTTTGGTCTTTTCCTTGCCCAATTATTTTATTTCGATTTTGGTAATTAAGTTAGGGTCTAAACAGAATTGGATCAGTTTACGCTTTTACCAAAATACACTAGGGTTTGGAGAAGAGAGAAAAGAAAAGGAGAAAGGAGAAGAGAAGCAAGATTCACTGAGATTAGCTTGTGGATTTCATCGGGGGTGATCCCTACAAGGTATGTGAGATCACATAGCATTGGGTTAGTTCACCCACGCACCAATCATGATTTATTTCAGCGAATTTAAGTTCTTGAAAGCTTAGAAATTGAGTTCTTGATGGGTTTGTAGAAGTTCTATTAAATTTTTGATTCGTTGAAATCGTTGAGGAGTTGTTTGATCCGAATCTATGATTTTAGGTTTGATTTTGAGTAGAATCTGATGTACTTTGAGCATATATTCGATTGTAAGTGGTTGGGGAAAGAACTCATGGAGTTTAGAGTTGGAAAATGAAGAAGAAATTTTGTTGGTCGAAATTTGGCAGTGTCTCCGCGTTGCGGAGCTAGTCCCCAGTTTTGGGAAAATCCGTTTCGCGTCGCGGAGCAGTCACGGACCATTCTGCCTCAAAAGGTGTTTTCAAAACCAAAATTTAAATGCTTCTCCGCGTCGCAGACCCACCCTCAAAAAGTGATTTATTGATCTTTTGTCATGTTTAGCTATCTAAAATCATTCCTAAACATCATGAGATCTTTCTAATCCCAAATCACAATCCTTGAATTCATAATTCAATTCAAGGACCAGTTGAGAGTCAAGTCAAGAGCAGTTAAGATAAAAGTCAAGAGAAGTTCTTAGAGTTTTCCAAAAGTCTTTTTTCCAAATGTTTTAACTTTGTTTTAAGACTTAAAGTTCAAGTTGAGTAAAGAGTCAAGAGTAAAGCTTGAAGTTCATTTCTTCAAAAGTATATAGGGACTATGTATTCCCAAAGGGTTTAAAATGTTTTCACATTTAAACAAGAAAGGAAACCTCGATTTCCGAAGAGCCTTCGGGCTAGTTTTCAGAAAAGAGTAATCGCTTTTTAAATGAAGCAAGAGAGGAAACTTTGATTTTCAAGATAGCCTTTGAGCTTAGTTTTTGAGCACTAATCTCAAATCACAAAAGAAGTATATTTTTAAACATAAGAGCTAATATTATCTTATTTTTGGGAGTAGTATTTAGCAGCGATATGGGGGAGAGTTCAAACAACTCACATCCCCCATAAACCATGTAGCCACCATGGGTAGAAATGGGTCATACTTTTTAGATGATTCCTTTAGTGCCTTTTAGAATAGACTAGTGGATCCACTTAGTGAGTTTTGTTCTATACCCCCAGCAAGGTATATGACGGTCCTTGGCAGCGTGAGGTAAAATGTTTTATCATCACTATACCTCTTAAGTGATGGTTGTCGGTTAGAGAAACTCCCACAGCAGTATTTTATATTTTTATATACAAACATAGTTCATATTGTATCTTTGCATACATATAGAGTTTTTATTGTATTTCTAATTACAAAGAGTTGACATCATGTTTTAAACAACTTTTCTTTATATTGCACTTGTTTTTAAATTGATTTATATTGAAATAAGTTCAGTTATGTTGAGTTGAGTTGAACTAGGTAAGTTGTTTAGTTCCTTTCAAATTCTTTTCAAGTTTAAGTTGTGTTTTGCATTCCAACTCGCATACTCGTACATTCAATGTACTGATGTCAGTTGGCCTGCATCGTCTTATGATGCAGACGCAGGTAACCAAGATCAGCATCTAGCGCATCGTTGATCCAGTTGAGCTTCAGAGTAGTTGGTGAGCCTCTTTGTATTCTGGAGGATCCTCTTTTTTCATTACTTTATCATTTTAGTTCATTAGGATGTTGTGGGCCTGTCCCGACATCCATCTCAATTGTTTTAGAGGCTTCATAGATTGTTAGTCAGATGTTAGTTCATTCGTCATCATTTTGTTATTGGCTTATGTTCAGATTTGAGTTGCCATTTTGCCTAAGTTAAATGTTTATTTTAAAAACATTATGAGTTCAGTTTGAGACAGTTGAGTTATTTAGCATATGAATCCTTTTCTTAATGCTTAAAATCTTCCGCTTAGTAAGTAAGCCAGACCAAGGGTTCGCTTGGGGCCATTAATCATTTTCGAGTGCTTGCCACGTCCAGGGTGTAGGCTCGGGGCGTGACAAACTTGGTATCAGAGCACAGAGTTCAAGAATCCTAGGGAGTCTATGAAGCCGTGTCTGTAGAGTCCTAATTATCGATGTGAAGCGCGCCACATCTATAATTATGAGGCTGCAACATTTAGGAATTTCTTCACTTTTTTCATAGTCATTTTGTGCGATATAGTGTATCTCTATAAAAGTCTCTTTCTAACTCGTGCTTACGTGTCACAGATTTTGAGCTAGCCTATGGTTGAGAGTGCTTTCATGAGGCATTTCTTTCCTCGTGAGCTAAGAGAAGCAAAGAGATAGTTGCTGACATGAGGAGCAAGATGAGTTTATTCGTTGTTGGGTTGACTCATCTGTCAAGTAAGGAAAGTAAGGAAACCATGCTTATAGGTGACATGGGCACAACAAGGCTGATGATTCATGTGCAACAATTTGATGAGGACAAGCTAAGGGATAAGGAAGAGTGTAAGAACAAGAGAGTTAAGATATTAGGGAATGAATCCGGGCAGCAAAAGAGTAATGCGAACCAGTCTTCTTTCCAATATAAGCAGAAAGGACCTGCTCCATCATCTGCTAGTGCACCTGCACCAAGGAACAAATAGGAGTATAATGGTCAGAATTCTCATAACTTCAGAGCTAGACCTGTGCATTCGCAAGGTAGTAAGGCACAAGGGGGTACTAAGACTTCTGCATGTGCTAAGTGTGATAGGAGCCACTCAGAGGTGTGTCGTGATGGCTCCACTAGTTGCTTCAATTGTGGTCAGAACGGTCATTTTATGAGAGAGTGTCCTAAGAGCAGATAAAGTAATGGTAATGGGGGCAATAGAGCTCAATATTCATCAGTTGCTCCACCAGACAAGATTGCACCTAGAGGAGCTACTTTCGGTACTGGCGGAGGAGCAAACCGCCTTTATGCTATCACTAATCTCCAAGAGCAAGAGAACTCTTCAGATGTTGCCACTGGTATGATCCAAGTCTTTGATTTTACTATTTATGCTTTGCTAGACCCAAGGGTGAGTTTATCTTTTGTAATTCCTTATGTTGCTATGAATTTGATGTTATTCGTGAGCACCTTAGTGAACCATTCAGTGTTTCTACACATGTTGGTGAGTCTATTCTACCAGAAAGAGTCTACGTGATTGTTCTGTTTCCGTCAATCACAAGAGTACCATGGCTGATTTAGTTGAGTTAGACATGGTAGAGTTTGATGTCATTCTAGGTATGTACTGGCTTCATGACTGTTATGCATCAATAGATTATAGAACTTGAGTAGTCAAGTTCCAGTTTCCAGTGAACCAGTTATAGAGTTGAAGAGCAGTTCAACAGTGCCTAAGGGTCATTTTATTTCGTACCTTAAGGCAAGGAAGTTGGTTTCTAAGGGGTGTGTCTATCACTTGGTCCGAGTTAATGACCCTAGTGTTGAGATACATCCTATTCAGTCAGTTTCAGTTGTACGAGAGTTTCCAGAAGTTTTTCCAGATGATCTTCATGGAGTCCCTCCTGAGAGAGAAATAGACTTTGGCATAGACATTCTTCCCGATAGTCGTCCTAACTCTATTCCGCCATATAGAATGGCACCAGCAGAGTTGAAAGAGCTTAAAGAGCAGTTGAAAGATCTTTTGGAGAAAGGTTTCATTCGACCAAGTATCTCACCTTGGGGAGCTCCGATCCCATTTGTGAGAAAGAAAGATGGTTCCCTTAGGATGTGTATAGATTACCGTCAGTTGAACAAAGTTACCATCAAGAATAAGTATCCTTTTTTGAGAATTGATGATCTTTTCGACAGCTTCAGGGTGCTTCTTGTTTTTCTATGATAGACCTCAGTTCTGCCTACCATCAGTTGAAAGTAAGGGAATGTGATATTCCCAATATAACATTCAGGACCCATTATGGTCACTATGAGTTTCTGGTCATGTCCTTTGGTTTGACCAATGTGTCTGCAACATTCATGGACCTTATGAATAGAGTTTTCAAGCCTTATTTAGATATGTTTGTTATCATGTTCATTGATGACATACTAATCTATAAAAGGAATGAAGAAGATCATGCTAGCCATCATAGAATAGTTCTCCAGACTTTAAAAGATAAAGAGTTATATGCCAAGTTCTCTAAGTGTGAGTTTTGGCTTGAGTCTGTGGCATTCTTGGGCCACATAGTTTCCGGTGATGGAATTAAAGTTGATACTCAAAAAATAGAGGCAGTGCAGAATTGGCTTAGACCCATTTCTCCAATTGATATTAAGAGTTTCTTGGGGTTGACTGGATATTATAAAAGGTTTGTCGAGGTATTTTTATCTATTTAATCTCCTTTGACCAAGTTAACTCAGAAAACAATAAATTTCAATAGTTTGAAGCTTGTGAGAAAAGCTTTCAGGAATTGAAAAAAAAGAGGTTGACTACTGCCCCAGTATTGACCTTACCAGAGGGTATGCAAGGCTTTGTTGTATATTGTGATGTATCTAGAGTTGGTTTGGGTTGTGTGTTGATGTAGAATGGCAAAGTTATAGCTTATGCCTCCAGAAAGTTGAAAGTTCATGAGAAGAACTACCCAAGCCATGATTTAGAATTGGCTGTTGTGGTATTTACTTTGAAAATATGGCGCCATTATCTTTATGGTGTTTATGTGGATGTGTTCACCGATCACAAGAGCCTTCAGTATATGTTTACTCACAAAGAGCTCAATCTCAGACAGAGGAGGTGGTTAGAATTACTCAAGGATTATGACATGAGTATTCTTTACCACCCAGGTAAGGCTAATGTTGTTGCTGATGCTTTAAGCAGGTTGTCTATGGGTAGTACTTCCCATGTTGAGGAGAAAAAAAAAGAGTTAGCAAAAGATGTGCATAGATTTGCACGCTTAGGAGTCCGACTAATCGATTCCATAGAAGGAGGAATAGTGGTGATGAATGGGGCTGAATCTTCATTAGTGTCAGAACTGAAATAAAAGCAAGACCAAGATCCTAGTTTGCTTGAATTGAAGGCAAATGTTCATAAGCAAAAAGTAATGGCTTTTGGAACAAGGGGGAGATAGTGTTTGAGGTATCAAGGTAGATTGTGTAATTGATTTCAAGGGTAATTGGGATGATCACCTATCTCTCATTGAGTTTGCTTACAACAATAGTTACCGCTCTAGCATCCAAATGGCTCCTTACGAAGCTCCTTATGGGGGAAGATGCAAATCTCCTATTGGATGGTTTGAAGTTGCTGAAGCTGGGTTAATAGGATCGAACTTAGTTCATCAAGCTATGGAGAAAGTCGAAGTTATTCAAGAGAGATTGAAAACAGCCTAGATTCGTTATAAATCCTACAGTTATGTTAGGAGGAGAGAGTTAGAGTTTGAAGTAGATGATTGAGGTTACATGAAAGTTTCACCCATGAAGGGTGTTATGAGTTTTGGCAAGAAGGGGAAGCTTAGTCCCCATTATATTGGCCCTTACAGAATATCGAAAAGGGTAGGTAATATAGCTTATGAGTTGGAGCTACCACAAGAGCTACCCGCGGTTCATCCAATATTTCATGTATCCATGTTGAAGAAGTGCATGGGCGATCCTTCATTGATAATACCAACTGAAGATATTGGGATCAAAGATAGTTTATCTTATGATGAGATTCCGGTTCAAATTCTAGATCGCCAAGTTCGCAAGTTGAGAACAAAAGAGGTAGCATCAGTCAAAGTCCTTTGGAGGAACCAATTTGTTGAAGAAACTACTTGGGAAGCTGAGGAGGATATGAAGAAGAGATATCCACATCTCCTTGAATTCGGAGAAGTTCTAAATTAAGGTACTAATCATTTCTTAGTATTTATTTATAAGTTGGCATGTTGTTTCACATTTGCTTGTGGGTGTTTGAGCTGAATGTTGCATGTTACACCCTTAGCCTAGTAAGAGTAATCTCATTCGAGGACGAATGTTCTCAAGGGGGAGATATTGTAACATCTCGCAATTTGAAATAACTAGGAAGAAGCTAAGAATTTGAAATAGTCATTTCTGGGAGGAAAGAAAATTTGTTTAAGTTAAGTTAAGAATGAGTTTTGGTCAACTTCAAACGACCATAAATCCTATCTCATTATGATTTAGGTGTGCTTCCAGATATCGTAGGAAATATCTTGGAATAATCTTTCCAACGCCACCAAGTTTACGCGATTTTGAGTTCGTATGAGTGAGATATGTCCATTGGTAGTTAGGCTGTTCGATTAAGGAAAGTCCAATCCAGATTTTGGAAGGGTAGTTTGGTCTTTTCCATACCCAACTTAATTAATTAGTTTTTGGTAAGATTTCTAAGGGTCTAAACTGAAATTGCTCAGTTTACGCTTTTGAAATTAGAGTTATGGTTTTTGGAGAAAGAACGCAAGTGGAGAGAAGAGGAGAAAAGAGCCAAAGATAGTCGTTCGTAAGGTTTTCCCTTGTGGATTTCGTCAAGGGGTGATCCCTACGAGGTATGTGAGATCACACAGCATTGGGTTAGTTCACCCACACGCCAATCATGATTCAATTCAGCGAAGTTTATTAGATTTGAAAGTAAATCCTTTGAGTTCTTGATGAAATTCGTTTGAATTCTTGTGGGTTGTGTTGTTGGAGTTTTCTTGAGATTTGAATCATGTTTCCGGGTGTAATTTCGAGTTGAATCTGTTATATATTGAGGGTATAAATGATTCTAAGTGTTTACGGAAAGAACTAAGTGAAATTAGAGTGTTTAGAGATGAAAATTGGAGAAGAAAAGTCGTGAAACACCTGTGGAGGGACTTGGGGCGTCGCGCCTCTCAGAGCCCCATAGAGGGGTCTCTGAACTTTAACCTCTGAGGCGCCGCGCCAACCAGAGCGCCCCAAGTCAGTTTCAGAACTTCAAGGGATGGCTCCCTGCACCTCTCAAAGAATCCAGTTCTTCCCATTCCTCCCCTATCTTTCCAACGCCGCTGAGTTTGCGCGATTCCCAGTTCGTGTGAGTAAGATATTCCCTTTGGAAGTTGGGCTGTTGGAATAAGGAAAGTTCAATCTAGATTTTTAAAGGGTAGTTTGGTCTTTTCCTTGCCCAATTATTTTATTTCATTTTTCGTAATTAAGTTAGAGTCTAAACAGAATTAGATCAGTTTACGCTTTTACCAAGATACTCTAGGGCTTGGAGAAGAGAGAAAAGAAGAGGAGAAAGGAAAAGAGAAGCAAGATTCATCAAGATTAGCTTGTGGACTTCGTCAGGGGTGATCCCTACAAGATATGTTAGATCACATAGCGTTGGGTTAGTTCACCCACGCGCCAATCATGATTTATTTCCGCAAATTTAAGTTCTTGAAAGCTTAGAAATTGAGTTCTTGATGGGTTTGTAGAAGTTCTATTAAATTTTTGATTCATTGAAATCGTTGAGGAGTTGTTTGATCCGAATCTATGATTTTAGGTTTGATTTTGAGTAGAATCTGATGTACTTTGAGCATATAATCAATTCTAAGTGTTTGGGGAAAGAACCCATGGGGTTTAGAGCTGGAAAATGAAGAATAAATTTCGTCGGTCAAAATTCGGCAGTGCTTCCGCATCGCGGAGCTAGTCCCCAATTTTGGGAAAAGTCATTTCGCGTCGCGGAGCGGTCAAGGACCGTTCTGCCTCAAAAGTTATTTTTGAAACCAAAATTTAAATGCTTCTCCGCGTCGTGGACCCACCCTCAAAAAGTGATTTCTTGATGTTTTCTCATGGTTAGCTATCTAAAATCATTCCTAAACATCATGAGATCTTTCCAATCACAATCCTTGAATCCATAATTCAATTTAAGGACCAGTTGAGAGTCAAGTTAAGAGCAGTTAAGGTCAAAGTCAAGAGAAGTTCTTAGAGTTTTCCAAAAGTTTTTTTTCCAAATGTTTTAACTTTGTTTTAAGACCTCAGGTTCAAGTTGAATAAAGAGTAAAGAGTAAAGCTAGAAGTTCATTTTTTCAAAAGTATATGGGACTATGTATTCCCAAAGGGTTTAAAATGTTTTCACATTTAAACAAGAAAGGAAACTTCGATTTCCAAAGAGCCTTCGGGCTAGTTTTCAGAAAAGAGTAATCGCTTTCTAAATGAAGCAAGAGGGGAAACTTTGAATTCCAAGATAGCCTTTGAGCTATGTTTTTGAGCCCTAATCTCAAATCATAGAAGAAGTATGGTTTTAAACATAAGAGATAATATTATATTATTTTTGGGAGTAGTATTGAGCACCGATATGGGGGAGAGTTCAGACAACTTACAGCCCCCATAAACCATGTAGCCACCATGGGTAGAAAAGGGTCATACTTTTTAGATGATTCCTCTAGTGTTTTTTAGCATAGACTAGTGGATCCACTTAGTGAGTTAGGTTCTATACCTCCAGCAAGGTATAAGATGGTCCTTGGCAGCATGAGGTAAAACGTTGTATCATCACTATTGCTCTTAAGTGATGGTTGTCGGTTAGAGAAACTCCCACAACAGTATTTTGTATTTTTATATACAAACTGAGTTCATATTGTATCTTTGCATACATACAAAGTTATTATTGTATTTCTAAATACGCAGAGATGACATCATGTTTTAAACATCTTTTCCTTATATTGCACTTGTTTTGAAACTGCTTTATATTGAAATGAGTTCAGTTATGTTGAGTTGAGTTGAACCAGGTAAGTTCTTCAGTTCCTTTCAGATTCTTTTCAAGCTTAAGTTGTGTTTAGCATTCCAACTCGCATACTCGTACATTCAATGTATTGATACCAGTTGGCCTGCATCGTCTTATGATGCAGACGCAGGTAACTAGGATCAACATCCAGCGCATCGTTGATCTAGTTGAGCTTCAGAGTTGTTGGTGAGCCTTCTTGCATTCTGAAAGATCCCCCTTTTTCACTACTTTATCATTTTAGTTCATTAGGATGTCATGGGCTTGTCCTGACATCCATCTCAGTTGTTTTAAAGGCTTCATAGATAGTCAGTTAGATGTTAGTTCATTTGTCATCATTTTGTTATTGGCTTATGTTCAGATTTGAGTTGCCATTTTGGCTAAGTTAAATGTTTATTTTTAAAACATTATGAGTTCAGTTTGAGACAGTTGAGTTATTTAGCATATGAATCCTTTTCTTAATGCTTAAAGTCTTCCGCTGAGTAAGTAAGCCAGGCCAAATGTTCTCTTGGGGCCAACAATGGTTCTCGTGTGCCGGCCACGTCCAGGGTGTAGGCTCTGGGCATGACAGCTAAGTTCTGAGGTGTTACAATATCTCCCTCTTGGGAACATTCGTTCTCAAATGAAGTTTAAACTTGCTGAGTATGGAGGGAAGGAGCTACAATCCTTACCAATAAGTACTAGAAACGGATATCTGACTGAACTGAGCTCCAAGAACATGCAAATATGCTGAAAATGCAAGAAAAACTGAAGGAACATGATACTAAGACTGAATTTACGCAAAAGTAAACTGAGAGACTGGAGAGGAACTATTACCTCAAGCTGAAACAGATTCGGAAGGAAAGAGATGAGGATAATTGGCCTTCATGGCTGCTTCTGCTTCCCAAATAGCTCCCTCTACGGACCGACTCCTCCACAAAAGTTTCATTGAAGCGACTTCTTTATTTCTCAACCTACGAACATAATGGTCAAGAATCTCGACTGGCCCTTCTTCATAAGTGAGACTATCATTCATAGCCACACTCTCTAATGGTATTATCGCTATCAAATCACCTATACACTTCTTCAAGAAGGAAATGTAAAAGACTGGATGAACTGCTGCTAGTTCTGCTGGAAACTCTAACTCATAAGCCACATTACTAACCCTTTTCAGGATTCTGTAAGGACCTACATATCTAGGACTGATCTTCCCTTTCTTTCCAAATCTCATAATCCCCTTCATAGGTGACACCTTCAGGAAAGCCCAATCATCGATTTCAAACTCTAAGTCCCTTCTCTTTATATCTGCATAGGACTTCTGCCGACTCTGAGATGTCTTAAGTCTATCTCTGATGAGCTAAACTTTTTACATGGCTTCATGAACTGGCACAATCAATGCTGCTTCACCTACTTCAAACCAACCAATCAAAGATCTGCATCTACGCTTGTATAATGCCTCATAAGGGGACATCTGAATAGTGGAATGGTAACTATTATTATAGGCAAATTCTATGAGAGGTAGGTGATCATCCCAACTACCCTTGAAATCGATTACGCAGGCTCTCAACATGTCCTCTAAGGTCCGAATGGTATGTTCTGCCTGACCATTCGTCTGTGGATGAAATGTTGTGCTGAGATTTACTTGAGTACCAAGACCTTTCTGAAACAATTTCCAGAAATGAGAGGTAAACTGAGGACCTCTATCTGTGATTATAGACAAGGGAACCCCATACAACCTGAGTATCTCATTGATGTAGAGTTTAACGTAGTCCTTCGCTGAATCTGTAGTCTTGACATCCAAAAAGTGTGAGGACTTAGTAACTTTGTCCATTATCACCCAAATGGGGTCATGTTGTTTGCGAGTATGAGCTAAACCCCTAATGAAGTCCATGTTTATCACTTCCCACTTCCATGTAGGAATGTTAATCTCTAGAGTCACACCTCCTGATTTCTGATGTTCTACCTTAACCTGTTGACAATTAGGGCACTTAGCCACAAATCTGCTATATCCCTCTTTATGCCATTCCACCAAAAGACTTCCCGCAGGTTACGGTACATCTTAGTGGCACCTAGATGAATAGAATACCTGGAGTTATGGGCTTTGGTAAGGATCTGCTGCCCTAACTCACCCACCATAGGAACACATAAGTGACCTTGGTAATGAAGCACACCATCTCCCCCTTGGGAGAAAATCTCAACTTTCTGTTGATTAACTGCACCCTTCCATTGAAGCAATATAGGATCACTGTCTTGTTTTTTTTCAACCTTTGCTACCAATGAAGATTCAGATCTATTCTGAACTATCACACCACAATTTGACACTGTAAGACCAACTCCTAAGCAAGCAAGCCGGTGAACATCTTTTGCTAATTCCTTCTTTTCTTCCTCAACGTGTGCTACACTACCCATAGACAGTCTGTTGAGAGCATTAGCTAATACATTGGCCTTACCAGGATGGTAAAGCACATTCATATCATAGTACTTGAGGAATTCAAGCCATCTCCTCTGACGAAGATTCAACTCTTTCTGGGCGAACACATACTGAAGGCTCTTATGATCTGTGAACACATCTATGTGAACACCATACAAGTAATGTCTCTAAATCTTTAAGGCAAATACTACAGCTTTTCTTACACTCATCTGACCACTGAAACTTGACCTTTCTTAGAGTCAATGTGGTCAATGGGGAAGATATGGATGAAAATCCTTCAACAAATCTCCTGTAATAACCATCCAAACCCAAGAAACTTCTAATATTGGTTGGAGAGGTGGGTCTAGGCCATTGTTTCACTGCCCCTATCTTCTGAAAATCCACTCGAATTCCTTCGCTAGACACCACATGACCAAGGAAAGCGACTGATTGTAACCAGAATTCACATTTGCTGAACTTGGTCAATAACTGCGATCCTTGAGAGTTTGCAGAACTATTCTTAGATGAGTCGCATGCTCCTCTTTACTCCGAGAATAAATGAGGATATCATCAATAAAGACTATAATGAACGAATCCAAATATTGTTTGAACATCATGTTTATTAAGTCCATGAAAGCTATAAGAGCATTTGTTAGTCCGAAAGACATAAATACAAATTCAAAATGACCATACCGAGTTCTGAAGGCTATTTTTGGAATGTCACTATCTCTGACTCTGAGCTGAAGATAGCCGAATCTGAGGTCTATCTTTGTAAAGTAACTAGCACCCCGAAGTTGGTCGAACAAGTCATCAATCCTGGGGATGGGGTACTTATTCTTAATGGTAGCTTTGTTCAACTGACGATAGTCAATGTACATTCTGAGAGATCTATCTTTCTTTTTCACGAACAACACTGCAGCACCCCTTGGAGAGATACTAGGTCTGATAAAGCTCTTATCTAGAAGGTTTTTCAACTGTTCCTTCAATTCCTTTAGCTCCATCGGAGTCATTCTGTCAGGAGGAATCAAAATAGGCTGGGTATCTGGAAGGAGATCTATTCCGAAGTCAATTTCCCTTTTAGGAGGAACTCTAGAAAGATCTTCTGGGAATACTTTTGGAAACTCATTTTATATTGGGGCTGACTCAAGAGTTGGGATTATAGAGTTTGAATCCTTAACCTGAACAAGATGATAGATATACCCTTTAGAGATCATCATTTTGGCCTTAAGGTAAGAGATAAATCGACCTATTGGCGCTGAGCTACTACCCTTCCATTCTAAGACTGTTATGCTTGGAAACTGAAACCAAACGATTCTAGATTTACAATTGACTGAGGCATAACAGGAATGTAACTAGTTCATGCCTAGAATGATATCAAAATCTACCATTTCTAACTCTACAAGGTGTGCTGAGGTGACTTTATGAGATACTGTGATAAGGTAATTTCTGAATACCCGTCTAGTTATAACTGGGTCACCAATTGGAGTAGAGACTGAAAAGGGTTCTGAGAGAGTTTCTGGACTGACACTGAAGTTTACTTTTATATAGGGACTTATAACGGACAAAGTAACCCCTGGGTCTAACGACGCATAAACACCTAACTAGAAGACTTGTAATCCTCCCACTATTGGTACTAAGTGTAGGCCACTCCCTTCAACCGATAGGCGGCCAAATCTGCACCCTCGACTAAGTGACACCCATAATGTTTGTTACCTTCTGCATGTCATCGAAAAAACTCTTGTGGATCTTATCTTTACTTAGACCCATGAAACTCAAGAGGGTCCATTCGATTAAAGTCCTGGTTTCTTGTTGTAGCAGTGTTAGTCTTCGGTAGAGCTGGGGCCACAGCCTGCTGATTGACCTAAGCGGTCCTGGACTGAGCAAGCACTAGGAAAGCAACCCTGAACTCAGCATGCATGACTTTCTTATTCAATGGGTCTATTGGAGTTGTCGGCTGATTCCTTGCGTTAGCTCTTCTGGGATGCATTTTTCGGAATGCGCAAAGCAGGAGTTTGAAGAAAATTAAATAGAGTTCATACTCCATAGCATGAGTTGGAAAAGAAAGAAGGGAAGTACTTCCTAGAACACTTAGTAGAATCTCCCTCATAGATGTGGCGAGCTTCACACCCATGAAAAAGACTCTACTTAGTGTGGCTTTCAAACATCCTAGGACTCTTGAACCTAATGCTCTGATACCAATTTTGTCACGTCCTGAGGCTACCCCCTTGACGTAAACATGGGACCTAGGATCACGAGTGACCACAAGCTAACCCTGAAGCTGGCATATCATAGGAATATTATGAACAACTGAATAAAACATATACTATGCTGAAGCTAAAATAGTAGATAACTGAAAGATGGGGAATACCCAATACTGATTTGAATATATAAATAATTTCTAAGAATTTAGCAATACTGAATATTCACTCAAACTAAAGATAAATCTAATACTATGTTTGAAAAAGCCTCTAACTGGCTAGAGTTGTTGGGACATGCCCCCAACTAACTCTAGCAAAACTGAAACTGAAATGAAAGACTGATAAGTAAAAAAATGTCTATTGTCCTCGAAGTATGAGGACTCACCACTGAAGCTGTTGAATACTGGTCAAGAATCGATCTATGCATGATATGGATACTGAGTACTTGAACCTACATCATGAAAGGATATAGCGCAGAGTATGCATCAGTACTTTGAATGTACTGAGCATGCATGAGATAGATAATAGTTGAACAAACATATAAACTGAACAAAGCATAACTGAGCAATGAAGTAATCTGAACATAATAATAATACTGAAATATATTGAAATAAACTGAATGCAATGACCAAGTACTGATTATTAACATAACATGCTGAGACTGAATATAAATATATAACTGAAAACCTGGTCAAGTGCGCTAGAGTCTGACTGTCGGAGCTACTAATAACTAACATAAAACCACGTAAGCTAACCGTGGGTCCGATGTATACGCCCCATCGAGAGGACCCAATATACCTTGCTAGGGGTATAAAGGCATGACTGGCATGATCACTAAAGATGATGCCCAACAGAGGGGACTTATACCTACAGGGGCACGTAGTTCTGGGACTATAAAACCCTAGTCCACTCAGTGCTAAGCCTACTCCTAACTGGAATTGTGTATAGCATAACATAACTGAAATACTGGATAACTCAATATTCTAACATTCAAATATGAGAATGCAACATTTATGTACTGACAATGTAACATTTGAATATGGAGCATGTGTATCTGTTTAACTGACCTAGCAAGTGTAATTCATGAACTAAGAGAATTTACACAACTAGGGTTCTGAATTTCATGCAAAGAACTAAGCAACGATTTCATGAAAACATGATAATCTGAGTAGGAACACTATAACAACTAAATCACAACTAATATATAAGGTTTTAGAAACCCTAGGTCTAAGCAAGATATATCGAATCAAGATCTGACTGAATTCTAAGGACCTAGTGGATGAAAGGAACCCACTAGTTAAATCCCACATACCTAGTGACAAAATTCACAGAGAAATCCTTCGATTTTGGGTCTGAAACTGAAGAAAACCTGCTCCGTGTTCTTGAGGGAAAGCTGGCGCCTCGTATTCTTCTCTTCGTTCTGATTTTGGTGATTTTGGAGAATGAATCGATTAGGGTAGGTTCTGATTATAATACTAGGGTTAAACTGAGTAAAACAAAGTAGTTTAGGTGTTAAAAGACGTAGTTTAACTGTCCAACGCATAGGGGAAAAGACCAAAAAGACCCTAACTTAAAATTTGATGGAGGCTGACCACGACGCCACTGACAGACCGTCACAGGGACTACGACCTGTCAAGTGGGTCGTGGTTGTTGGCCAGTGACTACTGGTTCAGGGCACCCCCCTCTACGATCTACTTCACGGACCGTGTTAAGGACCATGGACTGTGAAGGCCACTGTGGTTCTTCACTTGGGACTGGGGTCTACTGACTCAAGAGGATGGACCCATCCACGGCCCGTCATTGAGACCATAACCCATGGTGGGTTCCGTGGTTTGGTGCCTGAGCTTGGTTGGTTCTGCCTAGTTTCCACGAGTCTTCCCACGGCTCATGTGGTGGTCTACGGTCCGTGAAGGACTCCATGGTCGACCACTTCAGGGTGGATGTGAACTACGAGCAGGTCGACAGACCGTGGTTCCTTTCACGGTCCGTGAACCCCTACGTGGTTCACCAATTTTTTGTTATTCTGTCTGAGCTAAGTTCTAAGGTGTTACACTTCTAGTTCTCAAAATAATTTAATGGGTCGTTACATCATCTACCACTAAAACAAACGTTCGTTCTCAAATAGTAAAAGAACAGAAAGTACTGGAATGCTTAAAAAGTTAGGGATATATGATTTGTATGTGCGACTTAGTCTCCCTAGTAGCCTCTTTAACCCTTCGATTGAACCTTTACTAAAACAACTTCTTTTGACCTCAACTTTTAAATTTGCCTATCCAAGTTGGTCACTAGCTCTTCTTTAAACGTCAAATTCTGATCAAGTAACACTAAATTTATTTGAGTCACATGAAAATCATCTTGTTGTTACTTCTTCAACATCGAAATATGAAATATAGGGTGAACACCCAATAAGCCAGGTGGCAAAGCCAATTTGTAAGCCACCTAAATTATATGCTCAACAATCTTGAAGGACCAATATACCTCGGGCTCAACTTTTCCTTCTTTCAAAATCTCATCATATCATTCATCGGTGGAACTTTTAATAAAATTTTCTCCCCCACCATGAACTCCAAATCATGAACATGTCGATCTGCATAACTTTTTTATCCACTCTGAGCCAAGAGAAGCCTATCTTGAATCAAATTGACCTTGTCCAAGGACTTTCTCAACAAATATGTACCCTACGGCCTAACCTCAAATGCATCAAATAAACCAACTAGAAATAAACATTTCCTACCATACAATGCCTCAAATGGTACAAACTATATACTTGAATGATAATTATTGTATGAAACTGCACTAAAATCCCAAAATGTATCCCTAATAACCACCAAAGTTGATCACACACTGATGAGTCCGAGATTTGGACTCATTTGGGGATTTGTTTATATAGTTTTAGTGTTCTCAAATGCCTAATTTGTGTTATAAATTGATGTTAAAGCCTTGATTTTTAGGTATATGGATTGAGGAGCAAAGCAAGGACACTAACAGGCAAAAATAAACAAAACAAACTGAATAATTGAGGAAAGGCGATCCTGATGATCGCCAAGAACACTTGGTGAATCGTCGAGTGGCTATTTAGTCTGCCTAAAGTTCTAGTGTGCCAGTCCTGAGGGAAGAAACCAAGTCGGCGACAGGAAAGGGGCATTCGGCGTGTTGCTGATCAGTTTCACGATGACAAGAGTGATTGCCCAAAGTTATATGACTTGAGGATGCTGAGAGCCAATGCAAAAAGGTGAAAGAAGAGAGCAAATAGCGGTTTGCCGAACCACTTGGTGAACCCGACTTACCTTGCCTAATGGCCCTTCGTGGCTAATTTTTGGCAACTATAAATTAAATTTTGAACTGGTAATTCAGTAGTTCTTTTTTCTGATTTTATCCTACTACCATTTAGAATAGTTTTCTTTTGAAGTTAGAGAGTTCTCCTTGTAGACTTGAAGACTTTTTTAGACTCAATTCGGAGATTTTGCAAGTGGGTTACTAATTTTCTTCAATTTGGAGCATTGTAAAGGCTTGAATACTCTTACCCAGTTGATGGCTAATCGATTTGGTAACCATTTTTACCTTTTTATGATGTTTGGCTAAAACCCCAATTCTTGGGGTGTGATAATGTGATTCTAGGTTGAATTAGTTTATGGGTATTGTTAATTACTAGTTTAAATGCTATATTGAAGTGGGTTTAATCATTAGGTGAGGTTTAATTGATGAATTGTAGTTGCAAATACAATTCTAATTTTGTGTTCTTAGCTTGCTCGTGTGAGAGGTTTTGGAACTAAGGTTTATGATTAATGGTTTGTATGTATTGGGTTGATATGGGTTCAGCTCGAGAGAGTGAATCCTAAACCCAATCCTACCCCTCTAGCTCGAGAGAGTGAATGAATTAAGGTGCGGGTTATTCTTAATTTCTATGTTTGTTGATGTTCGAAAGAAATCACCTGATTCGGGTAGTTGTTCGAGAGAAAGCTATCTCTCTTATTGTCTAGCCTACCCACTAATATTTAGTTGTTTACTAGTAGTTTCAATTACCCATATATCAAAATTTGCCTATAATCGATCACATCCCGAGAATTCCTCTCCATATTGTTATTTCGGTTTTGTGTGACTACTTTGTAGTTGATAATTGCAAACAAAAAATCCCCCATCTGACATTTGTGTCACCCCTTTTGATTTGTTTCATGTCTTTTTCGATAATTTTTATTCCTATAGCTAGTTAGATCACATTTGTATTTCTTAATTGAATTTGAACATGTATTGTTCCTTGTGGGATTCGACCACAACTCAATTGTTGGGTTTTATACTGTTTAATGATCGTTTGCACCTAGAACTGGATGAGGTGTGTTTGAAACGTTAATAAAAAATGGCACCACTGCTGGGGAGTGGTGTTGTTTAAAATTCTCTTTAGTGAAGTTAAATTGTGATCTCTTTGGTTGTAGTTAAATCTACTTATTTTAGTTTTTGGTTTTGTGTTGCTTGTGTTGAACAGAGGAAGAGATGACCGTTAACGGAAGTAATGGTAGCCAAGTGGGCCATCAAGATGATGTTGGGAACCTTAATGATGTAAATGACCCAAATGTGAATGACCCAATTCCATTGGGTGGTGTGGGTGCAATATGTCTACCTCCAGTTGAAGGAAACGTTGTTTTTTCACATTACTAGCACAGTGCTTTAGCTCCTACAATTGAAAGGTTTATTTGGGGGGTTGGCTCACGAGGATCCCCATGAGCATATTCGGAACTTCGTGGACGTTTGTGGTCCGTTCTCAGTTAAGAACATATCACAAGAATCAATTTGTCTCAGGTCGTTCCCATTTTCTTTGATAGGTGAAGCGACCAAATGGTTATCTGAGTTACCAAGAGACACCATCACCTCTTAGGATGAGTTGATCACAGTATTCCAAGTGAGATTCTTCCCCCCATCAAAGATGATGATACTCAGAGATAACATCCAAGGTTTTAAATGCTTGGAAGGTGAGCCAATCCATGAGACGTGGTTGAGATTTAAGAAGTTGGTGATGCAATGCCCAACACATGGACTTCCAAATAATGTGTTGATGTAATACTTCTATAGGAGCCTCGACTCGGTGAACAAAGGAGTTGTTGATCAACTCATTCCCGATGGTATAATGCAACAACCCTCTGAAGTAGCGTCTCAACTTCTTGATTGCATGACCAAGATAAATAGGGTATGGTACACCCGTGAAGACCAAGTCTCTCCTCTCAATTTTATAATGACAAAAGAGTAGATCGAAAAGGATCAAGAGAGAGACCAAAACATGGCCAAAATAATGACCCAACTGGATATCTTGGCTAAAAATGTCATGGATGTTGGTACAAAGAGTGTTAATGCTGTGGGTTTGGTGGAGTAAACCCCGATGAAGCACAATTTAAAGCGCTGTACAATGAGGAAGTAAACTTCCTAGCCAATCAAGGAGGAGGTTATCGTGCAAACTACCCAAGACCAGGTGGGAATCAAGGTTGGAATAGAGATGAGGGTTGGAGAGACCGTGACAAAGCTTGGCGTGATCGTAACGACACTTGGAAATAAAGAGAGGGTGATAAGGATATGTACGTTCCTCCCCATGAGAATCAAAAGCCCAAGGAATCTGAAAATGTCTGTACGAAAGACATGCTCTCACACATTCTCAACAAAGTTGAAGGATCAAACAAGGTGTTGAAAGAGATGAAGGAGGATGTCTCTACACTTAATCAGACGGTCAGCTCTCATTCAGTGTCAATCAAGCAGTTGGAGACCTAAATGGGTCAAATATCTTCTCATTTGAATCCAAAGCCAAAAGGGAGCCTACCAAGTGATACCTTGGAAAACCCAAAGAATGATCTGTAAATAGGTACTTTCATCGTGCCACGACGTTAACTAAGGCGCTTCTTAGGAGGCAACCCAAGTTTTCAATGCTTTAGTTTTTAATTTTGAATAATGGGTGTTGATTGTGCAGGTTGAAAAGTGAAAAGTGTTGGAAAATAGGTAGTTTGGCAAGCAAAAGTCCAGTCGGCAACCCGCCAAACAGGTTAGCGAGCCTTGATTTGGACCACCGTTGGAACCACCAAGCTTGAGGGGGAACTCTGTAAACCTCGGTGAGCTAAAGGCTTAATCGGTGACTCACCGAACAGGTCAGCGAGCCTCGATTTTGTCCGCTGTTTGAACCCCTAAATATCTGGGAGTCCTGTAAAACTCAGCGAGGTAAAGTACCACTCGGCGCATCGCCGAGTGGGTCAGCGAGCACGACTTACTCCGCTGATGGTGCCACAAACTGAAAGGTTTTAAAGGCCAAACAGTTTAATATTTTAAAATCTTTCATCTTCTCTCATTTCAACTTTCATACCCTCTCACCCAATAGTTAATATCCCTTAGTTTATTGTTTTACCCGCATTTTTGTGTGAAATCGTGCTCATAATTGGAGAACTTTGCCGCCTAGCTTTTCAAACTTGATATTCGACAGTAAGGTTGGTTTTCCGAACCCCGTACTTTAATTTTGTGGTTGAACTCGAAAGCAATAGGTAAATTTGAAGTTGATTTGTGTTGGGCACGCAGTATAATCGTGTTGAATGTGTTAGATTGCTCGTAAGTTGTGTGAATGTGTGCCTAATTGATTTAAAACGATTGATTCTCATATTTTGTTAGTTAAAATTGGTTCTAAATTATTGGGTTACGGTTTATTTGTGTTGTGTATAGTGGGGTGAAGTCTAAGTAACCCCAAATTGTGCTAAATGACGTGATTTTTCTAATGATGGAGCATTTGACGTCATTCTTAAGGGCAAAATTCATCAAATGGCCAATTTTGGCCAAATCGGGGGAAGTCTGAGTACCCTGAGGGCATGGGTCGTATGGGTCTGCCTCTAATTGAGTAGTGTTGGTATTTGATTTTGAATTCAGAGGCTGCGGGCTTGATTTTGAAGTATTGGGTTGAAAATTGGCACGTTGGGCCGTTTGGTGAGCTACGTCGAGCTTGCCGAGTGGTTCGACGGTTCTCCAAAGTCCTCCTCACATCGCCCTTTAATTCAAATTTTGGTTGATTTTGTTCTGTAACTTTTGGCGATATGCCCGGGCTCGCCGAGTTCACTTGACGACTTGCCAAAAAGTCTTCTTGATATCTCTTTATGTGCCCCTAACCCTTAAAATACATTGTAACTTTCGGTGTTCTAAGCGTAGCTCGCCGATTGGTGTCGGCGATTCGTCGAATGGCCCTGAACATCGCCGATTTGTCTTGATTCTGGAAATATTTTGAGTTGGTACTTTCGGCGAGCCCGATCTGGCTCGTCTAAGTGACTCACCGACTGGTTCGGCGAGTCTTTTTGCAACTTAACTTCTGCATTTTTCTTGAATTATTTCTAACATGTTTCTATGTGTTTTGTAGAAATGGCTAAACTCAAAGTGCTAGGAATAGACATGCAGCCCAGCAAGCGGGCAAAAGGAATCACCATAAAAGAGGATGTAGCTGCATCCAAGGCAAAGGCAGCCAAAATCCATACAAAGGGAAGAAAAGACAAAGGGAAGGGCAAGGCACCTGTGGTAGAGTCACCGGAGGTCAGCTCCGGCAGTGAGGGAGTCTATGAGACTCACATCACCTCGTCAGACAATGAGGGAGAGTCCCAGGATTCTCAAGCTCTCATCTCTGAGCTTGAGGATGACCAACTTCTACATGTTCGGAGAGCAGAAATTCGCTCCAAGGGGATTCATTATCCGTCTAGGATCCGGGTGCCTCAGACTCCTACTCCTCCCCAGCTTTAGCTCAGATTGTGGTCCCAGCGCCACCTGTACAGGGTCCTTATCCCCAGTCTCTCAACAGACTAAAGGTCGAGGGACTGAGGACTATTATTAAGGAGAAGAGGTTGTCTACAGATGGTGTAGTGGAAAAATATCCGGAGATATAGAGCACCCTCAAGTTCCACAAATTCCAGATTTTCACTAACTCTCAGGGTTCTTACATTCCTAATTGGGTCCGGGAGTTCTACTCGGCCTACAGAGACTTGGTGCCACAAGGGAAGAGGAAGGCCTATACTTTCAAACTAGTGGATTTTGTGGTTGTCTGAGGGAAAAAGGTGAAATGTGATAGTGATGATATAGACGTTGTCTTGGGATGCACTTATAACTTCGCAGATGACTATCAGAGTATCATCACAAGAACGGCGTTGGAGTAAATGAAAAGTTGGCTAGCTCCTCTCCTTTCTGATAGTACTCCTAGGTGGATTAAGGCCAGAGTGCCAATAGAGAAGAAGGATCTCAACGTGGCAACACGGTATTGATTTGGGTTTATTAGTAGCACAATCATGCCATTCCAGAACGAGTCTATCCTCCACCACACAAAGGTGGCCTGTCTTAAATCCATTATTTCTGGGAAGAAACTAAATTTAGGTGCAATTATTCGGCAGAAGATGGCCATGAGGGCTAGGCAGCGCCATGTATCTCTCCCCTTTCTGGTGTTGATCACCAAGCTGTGCAGACGGGCCTGTGTTCCACGAGATGAGAAGACAGATGTGGAAGTGACTCCTACCTTCTCTACTGACATCCGGCTTATTGAGGTCGAGTACCTGAAGGATGAGGCTGAGAGAAGGAGAGAAGCTTTGGTGGACACATCCCCGGCGATTGATATTGATACATTTCTTGTAGAGGCAGTATTGCCTACTCCGGCCACTGGGCCTTTAGGTACTTCTAGCTCTGATCCCTCTAAGACTCCAAGTTCTTCTACTGCTCTCCCTCCCCTTAGATCTGCTACGGGTACTACTACTTCCAGGCTTCTGCTCACCCAGGCCATGCTGCTACGGATGGGCCACCTAGCCCATTCTGCTGATGTGCGTGCCTCCTGGCTAGAGGTTGTGGTTCCAGGGATGATTGAGAGAGCGCTCACTGCTGCATTAGAACCTCTCAGAGATTCTATTGATGCCATCACAACGAGAATAGAGGTGTGTGAGAGAGGTCAATGAGTTACTCATGAGGTGACGACCTTAAAGGCCGCGATTGCGGAGTTGAGGAAAGATGTGGACCAACTGAAATCTACTAATATGTCTCTGATTTTTGGGACCGTGAAGATCCTTGATGACATGAGCACATATATTCTAGCTCATTGTGATGTGCCTCCGGCTACCACCGGAGATGAGGTTAGAGCTGATCATGCGGCTACAGATTTCGAGGTTGAGACTGATGAGAAGAAGCTTGGTGTTCATGAGGAGACCATCTATGAGGGCCTAACTGATTTCAAGGAGGCTATGGTACATTCTGTTATTTAGACCTCTTTGAGATATACCTCTATGGTAGGATCCAGTGGAGCTAAGGTGGATGAGACACCGGTCATTGATGCCCAGCCTCATAGTGTGACCCCGGACACTGATGCCCCGACAGATGGAGAGACTATGATGCAGACTTCACCCAGGCTTAGCCTGGCAAGATGATTTTTCCCCTCCCTCTATGTTACTATGTGATACTTTATCTTTATTTTAGTTGCATTTGAGGACAACTGCTTCTTTTTGTTGGGTGGGGTGAGGTATTTCCATGCCTACCTCTAGTGATTTTTTATGTTTGTGAATATTGGGCTTATTTTGTTGATATATATATGTCTTGATCTTGATCTTGTGGATGTTTTAGCTTGTGGCCCATTGTTTTGAATGAAAATGGTTTTTAACCTAACTTTAAAATTTTGCCACCTCTTTTATGTGTGATTGTGGCTATTCTTGTGCAAATTTAAGTGTTGGTTGTGATCAATACTGATGACTTGAATAGTGTTCTTAATTGAACGAAATGAATGTGCGGCTACGATGAGGCAAATGAAGTTGCATAGACAATATGTGAACTTTTAGCATCTCATTGTGACTAGTCGATTGTCGAATGAGTCTCTTGTGATGAGCATTGCACGCTAGCTAGAAGGTGTGGAGTCTTGTTCGATATTGATACCAATGCCTTGTGTGATGAGATTACTTTGAACATTGTGTGTGATGACACCTAGAATTTTCCCCGTTGGTCCGGTTGATTAAGTGATGCAAGCACTTGAAATGATCTTAGGCAACAATTTTGAAGAGTGAAAACAATTTGACAATATACCTCTTTTGTGGCCAACCTTATGGATGTGTGAACCTTGCTTGAACCCTCTTAAGTCTTACCCTTTTCTTGGAAGAAACTTGAACAATTATGACCTTTCTTTATCCATTCACCCATAACTTTCATGAAGTATGGTTTGTTTGAATAGCCAACTTAGGCCAAAAGCCTAAGTTGGGGGTGCGATGAAGAAAGAAGAAAAGTCAAGAAGTGTGAGAAATCCCCCTTTGAGTAATGTTTTTGAAAAAGATGGAACCCCTCCATGTAAAAAAAAAAGAGAAAAGAGAAAAAAAAATGAAAAAGAAGAAAGAAAAGAAAAAGAATGAGAAAGTTGTGAAATAAAGTAGTGAAAATTGCAAAAGAAATGGGGTATCCGGCAGTTCATATGAAGTTGAATAATGGGGTGGATTATGAGCATGATTGAAATGTTAAAGAAAAGAAGGAAAGTGATGTTCAAACCATACTTCATGAAGGTAGAAGCCACTAAGCCTATATGATCATACCTTGACACTCAGTCCCGTTACAAGCCTTGAAAAGACCTTTGTGATCTTAAGTGAGCTGAAACGAATGTTAATTGGAAAATAAGGGCAAACCTATGGGTGAAGTCATGCATGTGTTCATTTTTGTGAGTGTGAGAGTTGTATGTGATTCCGAAACTTTAAATTGTTAAGAAATTTTGTGTGAATATGGAATCACCTTTGTTGTGAGGGCATTTGAGTACCTTTGTTGAGCTTGAACTTGCACTTGAAGCAAGTATTGTGAGCTTGAGCATCTTTGATAATGGTGAGTCACAATTTGAATCTTTTAGTGCACAACTGATCATCGCATGAGTAATTTGAACCTTGTTGTGTGCATTCATATTGAGTCTTATGCAGCAATATTTAAGACATCCTCTTTGAACTGTTGATCTCGAGTTTTACTTGAGGACAAGCAAAAGTTTAAGTTGGGAGGGTGTTGTTGAGTCCGAGATTTGGACTCATTTGGGGCTTTGTTTATATAGTTTTAGTGTCCTCAAATGCCTAATTTGTGCCATAAACTGATGTTAAAGCCTTGATTTCCAGGTATATGGATTGAGAAGCAAAGCAAGGGCACTAACAAGCAAAAAGGAACAAAACAAACTGAAGAAGTGGAGAAAGATGAGTCTGATGTACACCAAGAGAACTTGGCGAATAGCCGAGTGGCTATTTAGTCCGCCTAAAGTTCCGGTGTGCCAGCCCTGAGGGAAGAAACCAAGACGGTGACAGGAAAGGGGCAGCTGGCGTGTCATCGATCAGTTCCGCGATGACAAGAGTGATCGCCCAAAGTTACAGGACTTGAGGATGCTGAGAGTCAATGCAAAAAGGCGATAGAAGAGAGAAAAGAGTGGTTCACCGAACCACTCGGAGAGCCTGACTTACCTTGCCTAATGGCCCTTCGTGGCTAATTGTTGGCAACTATAAATTGAATTTTGAACTGTTAATTCAATAGTTTTTTTTTTTCCAGATTTTAGCTTACTACCATTTAGAATAGTTTTCTTTTGAAGTTAGAGAGTTCTCCTTGTAGACTTGAAGGATTTTTTAGACTCACTTCGGAGATTTTGCAAGTGGGTTACTAATTTTCTTCAATTTGGAGCATTGTAAAGGCTTGAATACTCTTACCCAGTTGATGGCTAATCGATTTGGTAACCGTTTTTACCTTTTTATGATGTTTGGCTAAAACCCCAATTCTTGGGGTGTGATCATGTGATTATGGGTTGAATTAGTTTATGGGTATTGTTAATTACTAGTTTAAATGCTATATTGAAGTGGGTTTAATCATTAGGTGAGGTTTAATTTATGAATTGTAGTTGCAAATGCAGTTCTAATTTTGTGTTCTTAGCTTGCTCGAGAGAGAGGTTTTGGAACTAAGGTTTCTGATTAATGGTTTGTATGTATTGGGTTGATATGGGTTCAGCTCGAGAGAGTGAATCCTAAACCCAATCCTACCCCTCTAGCTCGAGAGAGTGGATGAATTAAGGTGTGGGTTGTTCTTAATTTCTATGGTTGTTGATGTTCGGAAGAAATCAGCTGATTCGGGTAGTTGTTCGAGAGAAAGCTATCTCTCTTAGTCTAGCCTACCCACTGATATTTAGATGTTTACTAGTAGTTTCAATTACCCATATATCAAAATTTGCCTATAATCGATCACATCCCGAGAATTCCTCTCTGTATTGTTATTTTGGTTTTGTGTGACTGCTTTGTAGTTGATAATTGCAAACAAAAAATCCCCCATTTGACATTCGTGTCACCCCTTTTGATTTGTTTCATGTCTTTTTCGATAATTTCTATTCCTATAACTAGTTAGATCACATTCATATTTCTTAATTGAATTTGAACACGTCCCGTTCCCTGTGGATTCGACCCCAACTCAATTGTTGGGTTTTATATTGTTTAACGATCGTTTACACCTAGAATTGGATGAGGTGTGTTTGAAACGTTAATCACACACACTCGCTACATATTCTCAAGGATCTTAATAGTCCGTTCAGACTAACTATAAATCTCTGTGTGCAAGGATGTACTAAGTTCCATTTGAGTTCCAACTCCTTCTGCGTATGCCACCAAAAATGAGATATAAATTATGTTCCTCGATGTGAAGTAATAGATATGGGAACCCTATGTAAACAAACTATCTCAGAAATTTAGATCTAGGCTAACTTCCACGAACTATGAGTATTCTGAATTGATATGAAATATATAGACTTGGTCAATCGATCCACTATAACCATATAACATCAACTTACACAAGATACATGGAAATCCTAGCACAAAACCCATAGCAATCTGCTCCCACTTCAACTCTAGTATAAGTATCATTTAAGTAATTCCTATAGGATTTTAGTATTCATACTTCACTTGCTAACAATTCTAACACCAAGATACAAAATCTACTATGTGTCTCTTCATAGGACACTACCAATAATGTTGCTTCAAGTCACGATACATCTTAGCATCCCCTGGGTGAATAGAATACCTCAAACTATGGACTTTCTATATGATCAGTCTAGTCATATCACCTGTCCGAGGAACACAATTTCGATAATTTATCCTCAAACATACCTCTCCATAAAGAATTGCCTCCTTGGCTTCACCTTGTAATACCTTTTTTCAATTCTTACGCAAACTTACATCATCAAAGCGTTGAGCTAGAATATGCTCCAATAAGGACGACCTCATCTCCATTAAGCCAACACCTTACCAGGTTTTAAAATATCAAGTCTCATAAAGTTATTGGATAAGGCAGGGGCATTCATAGTCAAAAGACTCTCTCTCACCTTTTAAAAAAGCTAGACTATCCATACTTAGTGCCTTTCAACTTAAGAAATCTACCACCACATTCGTCTTGCTCAAATGATAAATGATAGTCATCCTATAGTTCTTGGGCAACTTTAACCATGGCTGCTACCTCAAATTGAGATTCATCTTATTGAATATATATTGAAACACCTTATAATTTACACCATAATTGTCACGACCCGGGATCACCCCCTAGTCGTAACCGGCGTACTCGACCTCGAAGAGGTCTAATACAAGCCTCTTAGCATTCATTCATCGCATAGACACTAAAACCATAAGGAATTAAAAACTTTCT
>JAJOOR010012701.1:0-43761 GCA_036250505.1 Solanum acaule
TTACCCACTAATGATAATTTCTTGCAGATCAAGAAATCAATCACTGTAGGAGTCATTGGTCTACCAAATGTTGGTAAAAGTAGCCTGATTAATAGCTTGAAGAGATCTCACGTAGTCAATGTAGGTGCTACTCCAGGATTAACGAGATCCCTGCAAGAAGTCCAGTTAGATAAGAATGTTAAATTGCTGGACTGCCCTGGGGTTGTGATGCTTAGGTCTGCATCTGAGGATGATGCATCTATTGCTCTTCGAAATTGCAAGAGGATAGAGAAGTTGGACGACCCAATTGGTCCTGGTAATTGGATTTTGTTTCCCATTTTTGCTTCTGATTCTACTCTTTCAATAGTATTGATGTATCTAATTGCTAGTTCTGTGGGTTTACAGTGAAGGAGATTCTCAAACTTTGTCCAGAAAGAATGTTGGTTACCATATACAAGGTTCCTACCTTTGATTCCGTGGATGACTTTCTTCAGAAAGTTGCTATGGTTAGGGGTAAGCTCAAAAAGGGAGGAATTGTTGATGTTGATGCTGCTGCAAGGATCGTTCTGCACGACTGGAATGAGGGTATGTGTGAATACCATTTAGTTCGTTCCCTTATAAAGAATTAAACTTCAAAAATATGAGGGAGTTTCACGCTCATAGCTGAAGTCACCATATTATTAAAATCTGATGTCCCATTGACACATTCCAGGGAAAATTCCATACTACACCTTGCCCCCAACCAGGAACGAGGGGGAGCATTCAGAGGTCAAGATAGTTTCAGAACTTGGGAAAGAATTCAATATCGATGAAGTTTATGGAAGTGAGCCCTCTATAATTGGAAGTCTGAAATCTGTCAACGATTTTAACCCAGTTGAAGTTCCATCAAATCGGCCTGTTAGCTTTGATGATAACATGCTCGAGGTAAGTGATTTCCCTGTTATACTTCTAGGAACACTACTTGTATTTAATTACTGTTGTATTCTGTAATTGCTGTACCTTTGACCATTTCTGAACTTCAAATGTTATCAGTTTTAGATGATTGCATCTAGTTTTGTATTTAAAGGCTGCTTTGGCTATTAAGTCATCTTTGAATGCTCTTTGAACCCAATTATCATAAATGGCCATTTTTTTTCTGCGTTCTCCATTTATGAGCATGATTCTCACAACTATAGTCTTTTTCAAAACAGAGTCTTGAATTATGTTTCCTATTTACATTTCAGGACAATTTGCAGCAGCCATTGGCTGAAAATGATGATGCCACAGAAAACCTTGTTAGTGAGAATGGAGATGAGCCAATGGATTCCGGAGAAGGAGATGGAGCCCAGACGAGGGGCAAAAGTGCTTGTAGTAGACAGAATGAGAAGTTATATGGTGAGGAAGGCATGTTGAACACTAAACAGAAGAAAGCTGAGAAGAAAAGGAGGAAGAAAGACAAGCCTTCAACTGCCAGTGATATGGACGGCGATTATGACTTTAAGGTAGATTATATCAAGAAGGATTCTGCTATGGATGATGCCGATGGAGTTGTAGCAACTGATGAAAGTAAGAACAACAGATTTGAGCTGCCATCTGGGGTTGAGTTGGATAATGAATGACGATAAACTCCCAGCTAGGAACTATGCTTGAAATTAGTTTTTGTGGTTGCTGAATTTTTGTTTGCCTTGTAAAGTATATTTGATACCAGAAATCTTTTCTGTTGTACTAAATTGAGGCCATTATATATCACGATAAACATTTTTGTCCATTGCATCTCGTCTCTTTCCCCAGTTTAGTTTGTCTCATAATCTACAGACGAAATATGTAAAACGAGTCCACAGACATGTTATTTGCACGACTAATTTGTAAGTCACAAATTTAGTCATTCTGTTCTGTAGATTAGAGAATTTCTTGATGTGGTGATAGCTTTATCATCTATATACAATTTTTTTTGCACCATCAACACGACTTACAACATTGTACTAGAATTTATTAAGTTTTATCAACTATGTATGTAAAGTGAAAAGGTACAATATTTATGGTGAAATGATATTCACAGAGAAAGTTCTGTTCCTCTTCCACAAGTATCATACTGTTCCATTGAACAAATCTGAACTAGGTATAACAAGTTTTCATCACAAGGATGAATGTAATACAACTACAGTATCAGTCTCCATTTGATATCCCTAACTCAGAGTCCTTGGCAGGCTGGGAATTTATGTTTGTTCGTGGACTAGCTATGTTCCCAGAAGCTGAGGCTGCAGTTGCTGTCGATGTATCTGCTTCAAACGAGTTGGAAATAAGTCCTTGTGTTTCCATCGTTTCACGTGCTGCCTTCTCTTTGGCTTGTTTGGCTCTTTCAAGAACCTCCTCCTGTTTTTGCACAAACCATTGAGGTTACACATTTCTCGCGAAGTAGTCTATAATCTTTATTACTAAGGATTTTAAACAACTCTGGACACCCAGGAATCATAAACAAGAATTTCATCGTTACGATGCTTATCCTGTGAATAACATAGTAAAGATACACAGGATGATTGTGTGTATACCAAGAGGAAACATTATGCAAAATTTTAGCTTTTTCTAATTTTACAGGATTTCTTGTAGTTGTTGGTAAATGCCAATCCAAAACTATTAAATATCATTGAATGAGGGCCTCCCAAAGGAAAATAAAACAAATTGCTCAGACCATTCATATTAATTAATGTAACTTATAGCATTTAGTTTTGCAACTTCAACTACTTAATACCTGAAAGTCTTGAACTTGCTTTTGCTGCTCTGCTTGCAATCTGCCAACTGTACTTAGGAACTCCCCTACTGTAGACTCTATGCGCTCAGTAACTGCTTCCGCCAGAGCTTTACCTAAAAAGAACGCATCAAGGATATTCTTACTCTCATTTTCACCTGCAAGAGAGTGATTTTAGTTATTGGAAGATATGCAGGAATCTAGCAAGACTGAAGAAACAACAAATTAGTGACTAATCTCATATTATAAAGGAAACTCGATGACACCCTCCGTGCACCCAACCAAACCAAAGCAAGAGGAAAAAGAAAGTCTAGAGAAGCCAAAAAGAAATGGGAAGAACTAATGGAAGGTGTATTCTCGGTTTCAAGTTACAAAGCAAGTCTCTTTGAACCGCTACTACAAATCATAAAAAATTGCAGGCTCTTCAAATGGAGCAGAGAGAGAATTTATTCCAAATGAAGGGAGATGTCCCAAGTCAGAAGGACTGTACAATAGGCAAGAACTCCCAAGGCAGAAGATGACTTTGCAGTCAGCAGAAGTTTGCATTCTGGACACAAAAATGATAGAACTACTCTATTAATTCTAATTGATCAGTATGTAGAACTTGTATATCAAGGAAGACACAGCCCTCAAGATGCTTCTCTTTTTCTGTTGAGCATCTTGATGATTTGTTGTACTTGGTTATTTCGTGTGGTCACAATTAGATCTCCTAGCTGTAGAGTCACAGTCATAGCTTCTAAGTTTTAATTATCCATATCACTCTGGCCAACCACATGACTACCAAACTGGAACTACTTTAACACAAGGTAAGGCATATTTAATAATACAAACCAAAGGCTTCGACTATTATCCAACATCCGTAGCTTAAGTATACCGTATGACTAGGCAGGATATACTGTACCTCCTTCATATCACCTTTGCTAAACAATATTTTTTAGCATACAAGCAGCACACCACCATACCATAATGGTACCAAGGACAACAAATAGAGACAAATATGAGAAATGGGTGATATTCCCTACTGAATAACAAAAAATTAAAATGAAATAGCAGTGGAGAAATGGCAAACCAATCCAAGTTAGCCAATACAGCTTTTAAACAAACAGAACTGAAACAAGAATTCTTTTCCCCTCCCTTTGTACCAAGAAGCAAGTCCAAAACACAAGTGTAATGGATTCGTCTATTATAAATTACTCCTCTGACTTATATTATGCGACACCCTTTCCTGTTTAATCTATCTAAAAAGAATGACATCTTTTTCTTTTTTGAATTTGTTTAAATTAACATTCCCAGTTTAAACTTAATGACACGACTTGTGGACCCACTTGATAAAGTTCATTCTTCTACAATGAGAGAGAAAAAGAAAGACATGTGAAATCCTCACCGAGCACTCATGTAATAGGATAATTAGGGTACTTAGGATATGGCTTACATGTCAAACATCCTCTTCAATTTATTAAACTCCGTATCCGGTCAAACACCTACATATAACACAGGGGAGGGAATATTAGTTATGGAGATATCTCAGACATCTTGAATAAGGTGATGGGACACGTTTAATAGTTAGAGTTCTATCTCTAGGAAGGAAGACACTATTGGGAAGCTCACTCTAGGTCGGGCTCAAAGCAGAAGGTCGAACCTATCTTCTCGCAAGAATCATAAAGTTAAAACTAATCAATATGGACATGTGAAGATTTTTTTTCCCCTTAATTCTCCGGGATCAATAGTAATTCTAGTTTTAGACAAGTTTCCTTTGAAGTAGATAAGACTACCAAGTATATCTGGTATCTTACTCCTTGCGACTCAAGGCCCCAACCGACCAGTTAGACAATTTGCAAAAGGGAGAAACCATAACTTATCATCATGGATACTAAAAGCAAGCGACTGGATTCAAGATCTTCAGTCAGTACGTTTTCAGTCACTGATGCCACATCAACAAGAAGTTTTAAGTCAGTAAATGTGCAATACCACAACACAGCAGCAGACCTACATTATGACTACAGAGTGCACGTTCACCCATAATCGGTGGCTCAAGAACAGAAATGTGGGTAGGAAACTATAAGAAAGGTCATACTGGAAAAGGAGGTCCATCCTCAAAATGCACTCATGGGTGCCCCTGGCAAGAAGCTGCTCCTTTGTTCTTTAATTGCACATCAATCACAAGTTAAATTCATGTCTTGCACATAGAAGCTCTTCTTTCTTTTCCTTTTGTCACTTCGATTTGGCACTCGAACTCTAATACAAAAGACTGCTCATGGCAAGTGTGAAAGTGAGAATTAATACACAAGTGATTCCCAGTAGAGGAAGTAGAGGAAGTTGCAAGTACCTTGGGTCAATAATCCAAGAAAACGTGGAGATTGATGATGATGTTGGCCATCGTATTAGAGCAGGGTGGATGAAATGAAGGCTCACATCCGGTGTGTTGTGTGATAAGAATGTCCCAACAAGACTTAGAAGGTAAGTTTTATAAAGTGTTTATGAGACAAACTATGTTATAAAGGGCGGATTGTTGGCCAGGCAAAAACTCGCAAATTCGGAAGGTGAAAGTAGTGGAAATGAGAATGTCGAGATGGATGTGTGAGCATACTAGGAGAGATAAGATTAAGAATAAAGATATTCGAGACAAGGTGGATGTGACTTTTGTGGTGGACAGGATAAGGGAGGTAAAAACTGAGATGGTTCCGGCATATGAAGAGGAGATGCACTAATGAGAAGGTGTGAAAGGTTGGCTATGGTGGGTATGAGAAGATGTTGAGGTAGGCCAAAGAAATACTGGGTCGGGGTGCTTAGACATGACATGGCTCACTTGACCCAAGATAGGAGGATACGAAGGTAGAGTATTATGGTAGAAAGTGAGTAGATAGTCGAACATTGTCTAGTTTTCCTTATTAATATTCTTATTATTCCTCTCCTACATTCTAATCATTATGCGTCAATTACCTTATATTTGTTCATTTTGTTGTTTCTATTATTCTCTTCTCATTTACTTTTAACATGACTTCTTCATTATTCTATTTTCATTCCATACTTGATTTTGATATGCTTTACTTAAGTTGAAAGTTTATCGAAAACAACCTCACTACCTTCACAAAGTTAGGAATAAATCTACATACACACCACACTCCCCAGACTCCACTTGTTAAATTACACCGGATATGTTATCGCTGTTATTGTACTTAATTAAACATGATTATTTGTGATTAGTATACTATATATTAACTTATTTCTTTTGTACACACTTTTTTCCAAGATTAAAACCCTTTCCATCCTTTCATTAACTTCAAACCCTTCCACTACCAGAACAATTACTGGGTGACAGTAATATACATCACTACTTCCTTAAAAGGCTAAACATAAATACATGTTTAAAAGATTGTTAAAAAAATAGGACATACCAGGAGGAGGAGGAGGGTTGGAGCTGAAATTACAAGTGAAAGTGAGTGGTGCAACATTTCCACTTCTGTTTGTGGTTGGAAAAGAGGAATTCCATGGGGGAATGATGCAATTACTTTGGAGACGATGTGTAGGAGCAGGAGAATACAGTGAGGAAATTGTGAATACCCCACTCATATTCTCACTTGAATTTCAGATCTGATTGATTCACTGATTTTCGATGGGATTTTTTTTTCTTACCTGTGGTGGGCTGCTCTACTCGTATTCTTCAAATTTGTTTTTAAACTTTATAGTACTAATATTTCTATTCATTCTTTCCACTCTTTTTTTTTGGTAAGAGGAGTTGGTGGAGATAAATTAAAGAAAAGGGAAAAAATATCTTTAAATTACGTGAAATTGAATAAAAATATTTGAGTCATTAATATTTAAGTTAAAAAATGTTTATCTTGTTACTTTTAGGTCAAAAGTGTCATTTTTTGAATGAATATATATATTTTTTAATTTTTAGAATGCATTATTTTCTTAATAAAAATATTATTTCTAAAGAATCTTTTTCCTTTTAAAGCTCTTTTTATCAATTAAAATAGAATTACATTATATACTTTTAAAGCTGATTATATATATATATATGGTAACAGTATTAAAATTCTTATTTAGATAATAATTTTAAGAATTCTAATAAGATAGAAAATATTTTGTATTTCTTAACATTTTGCAAATTGAAGTAGGATAAACATTTGCTAATATATTTCAAAATTTTAAAATTAATATGAAAAAGAGTTAACAACTCCTTGATATTTTAAAGATATTTTATAATTTGAAAAATGTAATAAATCTTTGTGTTTTATGACATTATAATTGCTATATCTTAATTTTAATATTAGCATATGCTTATGCTTCTTCAATTAAAAGAATATTAAGAAATAAAAATATTATCTATTTCATTAGGAAAAATAATTTTATCATTAAATAACAATTAATATGTTCTTTTATATAGAAAAAAAATAATGATGTGTTATAATATTTTTATCGAGAAAAAGTTATGTTTTTAAGAAATAATAATAATTGTGTTTAATGATGGAGGTGATAGTGTCTAATTCATCTTGTCACATTCTATTTTTCAAATAGGACGTAACTTCGTCGGACTGAACAAAAATAATTAATTTAAAATTTTGGAGTATTACAGTATCACCTAATTTTAGAAAAATTAAAAAACCCTATTAAAAATTCAAGAAATTGTATCTACGAAATCAATTAGATTCTAGATAAGAGTCTAAGGTATTCCAAAGAAAAGTTATTAACACCTTCAGAAACCATAACTATGGATCTCGATTGAACTCATTTTTTTCGATTGAGGAGATAATTCTTTTGTTTTTTCACGAATATAGTAACCATAAAATATATACAGAGAATAAAGTAAAGTATTAATGAAAGACAACCTAATATATGCATATCGTCAATAACATAGATCAACAATAAGAAGAAATTAGAAAATTATTCAAAATGCCTTTTGAGTGTCTTCCTCGGGAAGTAGCTCTGAGTACCTACAAAATACTTAGTAAAAGTGTTTGTAATGAATAAATATTGATCAAACTAAAGTAAGGAAATGATAATAAAAAAATAAAATTCAATTTATGTATGTGTCATGAGAGGCCTCGAAAATCAATTAAATTTCTTCATCGGCCAAGTATCGTAGTATCTTGCTTAAATTAGTTAATATCCAAGAATTATAATATTAAAAAATGTGGAAAACAAATAAACACAAGATCTAACACGAATGTTTCAAAAAAATAATAATAACAATTTCATAGTAAGATAACAAAGAACGGAGCAACAATAACAAAACTAGAGCAACAACCATAATGAAAATAACAAATATTTTTTTTAAATTTAAAGCAACAATAATAAGAATGATAAAACTATAGTGACATCTAAAGCAAAAAGAATCATTAACTTGAATTTGCAATTGATAAAAAAAAGCCGTTCTCAAGATAGCCGCAGTTGATGTTGAAATTTCATCGAAAAAATCTAGTTTGCTCACAGAAGAAAAGAGGAATGAAGAGCTCTAATATGAAGAAAGTAAATATATTTTCAAATAGATATCAACAAAGCATATCACAACCTAAATGAAGCAAAAGAGATACGTGTCAAGAAATACAAGTGGGACCAGCTAATATTTATCTTTTGTATTTACAGTATATTTTATACATAATGTTTTTATTATTTAGTTTCTAGAATGTATAGCTGGTAGAATTCTGTTACGAAAGGGTTCCTTTTTTCAAGTATAAATAGGTGTACAGAGTAATGGAAAAATACACAAAAAATTTCTCCATCTTTTATCTTCAATTTCTTCATTGTATCAGAGCAAAGTTTGATAAAACTGCTCATTGTTTAATCTGTTCTTTCTTTCTTTCTTCTTTCCTTATGGCTATAGAAGAAGAAACCCCTGCAGTTAAAGGTGCTGGATCTCCTTCCATGGATCCCAATCACCTTTATTTTCTGCATTCCTCATATCATCCTGGGATGAACTTGGTCAATACCATTTTCAACGGCACAGGGTATGAAGGCTGGCGTAGGTCAGTCCTCATTGCTCTTTCAGTCAAAAATAAAATAGCCTTCATCGATGGGACTTGTATTTCTCCAGAGTTCAAATTCTGGAGTAGGTGTAATGATATGGTTTTGTCATGGCTTCTTAATTCTCTCTCAAAAGAGATTTCTGCTAGTGTCATATACTCCGTTACTGCAAAAAACCTCTGGACAGACCTAGAGGATAGGTTTGGACAACCAAATGGAGCACAATTATACCACCTGCAAAAAGAACTGAATGATTTAGTTCAGGATACAAATGACATAGCTGGTTATTTTACAAAGATAAAGAGAATATGGGATGAACTCGACACTTTAAATGAAAATATGAGGTGTGGTTGTAATTGCAATTGTGGTGGAAAGGATAAACTCACTAAGTCTTTGCAAGGTGAGAGACTTATTCATTTTCTTATGGATTTAAATGAAGCTTATGCCTCTGTTAGGGGAAACATTCTCATGATCACTCATTTGCCCGGTGTCAATGTGGCTTATTCTCTGTTAATTCAGGATGAGAAACAAAGAGAAGTCTATGTGAACCATCAGTATCCTAGAGAATCTTCTTTTTTTTGTCATAAATCAAACTGCTCAGAAATTAAGAAAATTATTTTTTCTAGAGATGTCATTTTTCATGAATCCGTCTTTCCTTCCTCTACTCCTATTCCCCCTCTTCCTATTTTTCCTCAAGATCATGATTGTAGCAGTTCTGATTTTTTACAGCCTGATAATTGTTTGATCCTAGTTTATGGACAGATGAATGTTCATCTCCTCAAACATCAGACAATTCTTCTGCTTCATCTCCCAACACAATGGATCCTCACTCTCCTATCACTTCTTATGTATCTCCTCCCTTTCCTACTTCTACAGTTGCTACCAGGACTGGAAGAGTTGTTACTAAACCTTCTTATCTCAGTGATTATGTGTGTAATGCACTAAGCTTCACACAACTCACTTCTTCTTGTTTTATTCCACCTGTTTAGCCATCTATTCTACCTTTTTCAGCCCTCTCTATTTCTAATTAGAACTTGTTAAACTCCATTTCCTCTATCACCGAACCAACCAGTTATGCCCAAGCTTCGCTACATGCCGACTGGCAGCAAGCCATGCTAACTGAGTTTGAGGCTTTGATATCTAATCAGACTTGGGAAGTTATGGAACTCTCAACAGGTCACAAGGCTCTACCATGCAAATGTGTTTACAAAGTTAAACATAAATCTGATGGAAGTATTGAGAGACTCAAAGCTCGACTGTGATACGAGGGGATACTCAAAGGGAAGGCATCGACTATAATGAAACTTTTTCCCCGGTTGTTAAAATGACTACTATCACATCTTTTTTTTGTTGTTGCAGTAAAGAGAAATTGGAAAATTTTCCAGTTGGATGTAAATAACGTTTTTCTCCATGGAGAATTGTTCGAAGAAGTTTATATGAAGTTTCCTCTAGGAATGCATCCCTCTTCTCCTAATCTAGTTTGCAAACTGAAAAAATCTCTTTACAGTTTAAAATAGGCATCCAGAAAATGGTATGCCAGACTACCAACTGCTCTCAACTTTAAAGGGTATGTGTCTTCTTTAAATGATTACTCTTTATTTTATAAAAAAGGACAGGGATCTCATATCAATTGTGGCAGTATATGTTGATGATATTCTAATGACTGGAAACAACCTTAGTGAGTTGAATGCTCTAAAGCAGTTCTTGGATAGTGAATTCAAGGTCAAAGATTTGGGGGCAGTTCTGTTATGCCATAATTTTACTATCTTTTAGAAAAATCACTTTTTGAAATATTTTAAGTATATACCAATTTGAGAAAAATACTTAGAAAAGAGACGTCACTTAATTTTTTAAAAAAATTAAGAAAACTTATAATTTAAAAAGACTCTAACAGATTAAGTCTTTAAACTTAGAGAAAATAGGTAAGAGGCTCTTATTTACGCTTCAAGAAGGGTTTTAAGGCATTTGAAGCGCCCGCTAACACGTGGTTATTCTATGACTTGGTTAAAATATTTTTTGACTATTTTTTAGGAAAATGATTTAATATAAAAATAATAATATTAATTTACAATATTCAATTAACTTGAGAAAATAGTTAAAAGAACAATTTTTAATTTTAAGAAAATTGAACCTTAATTGAAACATTTGAATTGAACCTTATAAGTAAATAAAATTTTAACAAAACTAGATTAATTAGAATTTATTTAATTCATTTTGAAATAATAATTTGAACCAATTTGATTAATTAAAGCATGAAAACTATTTTAAATTAATTGAAGAATAAATAAAAAAAATGACTAAATATATTCGATAAAAGTATAAGAGTTGATAAAAATGAATTATTAAAATAAACTAACATAAAGAATATAGTTCATCTTTTGGAGAATTTAATTAAGTTATTTAAGGTTAGAGTTGACAAAAAACACAAAGCAATAAATAATCACAATTAAGTAAGTTAAGGGAATAAAGGAGAAGATGAATTTGGGCCCTTTTTTGGGCCAAAATTGTTGCTGCGATTTTGGACTTTTAGCCCATTTTCGTCCATGTATCACAGTGTATATAACAGAGTATCACAGTGTATATCAGCTTGTTTTTCCAATGTATACGAATGCATACATCCCATTTCTCTACTTTCCGAGACCTGTCTCAGCTTCCAATTTCTCTGAATGATGAGGTCAACTCGATAGTGCTGAGTCCATGGCACATCCGAAATGCAAAGGGAGAAGATAGAAGAGAGTCAAATGGACTCAAACCAAGGGGGTTTCATGCAAGGCAAGATAATAAGGATTAGTCCAATACATATCTTGCTACAATAATTCAAACAGAACAAAACTCAACTATAATGCCACTGTAATTTTTTTTTTTACAACTAAGGCAATGCTTTTGGATTTAAAAATGTATCAGTAGCCAAGCCAAGATTGATTGTCCTTGATTACAGATATTGGCAAATGCATATTAAAAGAAACTTAACACCATATAAATGATTTAATAGAACTTGGCAAGGAGAGACATTTCTTACAATGAAAAGCTAAAGCTAAAATACGGAAAAGAAAAGCAACTTTATCATTTCATACACTATCCAAAGTAAGGAATAAAAAGAAACGAAGAGGCCATAAAGAGAGGCAGAATTGCAGCAAGCTTATCACTCACAAATCCATGTTTTAAACAAATTGGTGCGGTAACCACGTTGAGAACTTTAAGTCCAACAATCAAGCACATGGATCAATGACAGACTTAGCATAAATTTAATCAAAATATCGCATTGCAACCTAATAATCTAAATTAAACCAAATGCTGGACATCTAATTTAAAAGCTCACGGATAGGCATTCGGTTAAAGGAAAGCGAGTGCTGGAACAAGCCAAGGTTTGGAAGGCAACAAAATCTCGTCCTTGACCTTAAGTCCACTACAAGTAGCAAATAATTTTTGACGAGAATCTAAATGAAACAGAGACACAAGTTCAATTCTAACATGACACATTGGACCATAAGATGGTAACAAGACTTAAATGAAGAGGAATGGAAATTATCAAATCCAGAAAACATAATAAACAACATGCTACTGCCACATTTACTGATTCTGAGATTCCAGTGATTTTAAAGACAATAACAAGTAACAGCTCACAACGAACAACAGAGGGACGGACGCTTGGGTAGGACAACGCAAGCACAATAACATGTTCGACTCGGCAAATTCAGGTGTACAACAACAGAGACATACTAGTAACTTGTTAAGATCGAAACGAGTTTAAACCAAGAAAAATGAAGCTATGAGACTAAACATTTGGAAGGATTCGCACTATTTTAACTACATTTGAAAGCTAAGATGACAAGAACGATCGATCATGCCGACATGAAAAATAAGATAAAGCTTAAATCACAAAGCCGCAAAGTTCAAAAAATCTATTTTTTAAAAAGAAAAAACTATGAAAGAAGCAGTGAGAAATAACTTGATGAACTAGCTTCAAATCACAATACATGAGCTATAGCAATAGATAAGAAAAAATAAAGCCCATCTTAATTAGTAATAACTTGTCAACAAAAAACTCACAATACTATATCATTTGAAAAATGTAACAAACCAACAATGAACTGTCCCAAAATAATGATCCATTAGGCGGAAAACAAAATAGAGCATACATCATTTGAAAGGAAAATGAGAGGTAGGAATAAAGACATTACCTTCTTCGGAGCAGCGAGACTAGGACGACGAGCTTAATCATGAAGAACTTCCACCACTGTGAGCAGATTTCGATGAGCTCCAGAAAATAAAACAATTTTGAATTCAAATAGAAGAGGCTCAAACTCTCTATTTATTTATTTTTACTCTTTCAGGCTGTGTTTTTTCTGTATATCCCCTATTAATTTCTCCCCTTATTAGAAAAATCCCCCCTGTTTTGGATAACAAAACTAGTGTCTCCTCCCCCTTAAACACATAGAGAAAATGATCTTAAATAAATGAATAACAGGCTTGATTTTTGAGGGGGAAAACGGGTGGATTTCGAATTTGAAATTCGAATTTCTTTGCTCCTTTTCAAGACAACAGTGGAAGGGTTGGAGATTTCTTCTGAAAAAAGGGAAAAAGGGATGGAGAAGTGATCGTCTAGGCCTCTAGGTTATGGGTTAGTTGGACGAGTAACAAGGGTTTGGTCAGCCGCGATTTGCTGCTGGATTTTCGGGCATACTGGAGCGGGAAAGAAGAAGAAGAAGATGCGTATATGGGTCGTGTGCTGTTCTAGCTAGAAGAAGAAGATGTGCAGGGGCATGGTCGGGGGTGTACGCGATTTGTGTCGCGTTGCTGGTTGCTGTTGAATGTAGAGCAACTTTCACATATAGCAAACACAAAATTCATATTTGTATGCTATAACAAAGTTTGCATAATTGCGCTCCATAGCAAACATATATATGTATAATTCGCTATACATATACAAAAAATAATAATTGTATAATTCGCTATACATATACAAAGAACACAGTTGTATAATTCGCTATACATATACAAAAGAAAGCAATTTTATACAAAAGATCAATTGTATAATCTGTTTATGTATAAAATGAGAAAGAGAGAAAGACAAAAGAAAACTGGGCAAGAAAATATTTGTATTGTATAATTATAAGTGTATAGGACGAAGATATATGTATTTGCATGTGTAAGTACAATTTTCTCTCACTTTATACAAACAAAAGCGCAATTTATACATTTCGTTTCTGTTTGTATAAGCGAGAGAGGCGAGGGTGGCAAGCGAGATTTGGGAGAGTGGCGAGCGAGATCTGGGAGAGGGGAACGAAAATATATGTATATATACAATTTCCTCTCGCTTTATACTAACACAAACACATTTTATACATTTGTTTTTGTATAAAAGTGAGAGAGGCGAGTGAGACTGCCACCAAACGAGAGTGGCGAGCGAGATTCCACCAGGGAGAGTGACGGAAATAACAATAGTTTGCTATAGGGTACAATTAAATCAAAGTATATTTATAGCATTTAATTTGAATTAATAGTTTGCTATATATACAATTTTTCCTTGAATGTATTGTGTGTGTATATTGTAATTGGGTTTCTTTTGTAGAATGGGGCTGGGGTATTTGTTGTATGTGGGCCGAATTGGGTCTTTTGGGAATAGACTGGGTTTATAGTTGTTTTTGTGGGCTGAGATTATGATGGGCTGGTAATGGGTTGAAAAGAGAGTTTTAAGAGGGGTAAAATTGTAGTTAGATTTCACAAATGAAGAGATGGCCAAATGAATTATAATTGTAGCCAATTGAAATTAAGAATTTAGCCAATTTGAGTTTAGTTGGTGATTCGCCTAAAAATTAGGTAAGACGAATTAATATTAATTAATGAGCTTCTTAATCTTAACAAAAAATAAAATAATTAACTTAATTATAAACTAATTAATTCAAAATTAAAATCATAATTTAGACTAAACTAATTTAATAAAATAAAATCTTTTGAGATGATTTTCGAATATTCATAAAATGACATAATTATATACATAATAATAAAAGATATATACATGTTTATTATTAAAATTATTTAAAATGACAAAATCACTTTAAAAATGACTTGGGAAATATTTTTAATTTTATGAAATTAATTATTTCAGATCGTTTGTAATTGAAGAAACTCGATGATTAATATACATTGTGGAGGGCCAAAATTGGGTGTCAACAAATTCATTATTTTCTAGGTATGGAAATCATCAGAGAAAAATAGGGGATCATTCTCAGTCAAAGAAATTTACCTTGGCACTGCTGAGTGAATTTGGGTCTAAAACTTCAGTTGCTGTGAATTCCCCTTTGGATTCTTCTATCAAGCTCAAATCGGATGAGGGTGATTTACTTCCTGACCCAACTGTTTATCGACGACTCTTAGGAAAATTGAATTTCCTAACTCACAGTCGTCCTGATCTCTCATTTGCGGTGCATCATCTCAGTCAATTTATGCAGCAGCCACGGTTGCCCCATTTTTGGCTGCTTTACGAGTCCTTCGATATCTTCGACTTGCTCCACCACAAGGTTTGTTCTTCTCCACTAATCCTTCTCTTGAACTATTGGCTTATTGTGACTCCGATTGGGGGTCTTGCCCGAATTCTCGGCGTTCTGTTAGTGGATATTACATCACCCTTGGTGGGTTTCCGATTAGTTGGAAATCGAAGAAACAATCATCAGTATCATTATCCTCCGCTGAAGCGGAATATCGATCCATGCGTCGTGTTGTTGGTGAACTCACTTGGCTTGTTCATTTTTTTGATGATCTTTCAGCTCCACCGTCACTTCCAATTCCGGTGCACTTGGATAGCCAATCAGCCCTTCACATCGCCAAAAATTTTGTTTTCCATGAGCGGACTAAACACGTTGAGCTGGACTGTCATTTTGTCCGTCAACAGTGCCTGTCCGATCTCATTTCACTCTGTTTTGTTCCTTCTTCTTTCCAGTTGGCTGACCTTTTCACAAAGCCCTTATCCGGACCTTCTCATCTCTCCATTTTGGGCAAGCTGGGTGTCGCCGGTCTCCCCTCCACCTTGAGGGGGGGGGGGGGGGGGGTGTTGGAATTTCATCCAAAAAATCTAGAGGATAGGAAGATATCAGAAAACCAAATATCATACAAAAATATCATAAAAACAATACTACCACAATATAAACTTTTATTTTTGAAGTAAATTTCTTTCCTTTATAGTGTAGGATAGGAAGATATTCTTCATATCAAGATCTGATTCTCTCCTTGTGTAATCTAGAATATCATATTTATGATTCTTTCTCCTTGTATAAAATATATGATTCTGTATAATTTCATATTTCATGGGATTTAAGTGATTTTGTTCCACAATTTGTATAGGTCATACACATGACTTTATATACATAAGAGGATCAGATCTTGATATGGAAAATATCTATTATTAGACAACAATTTCCATCTTTTTCATTCTTAGAGCACATATTGAGAAATTTTAGTCATGTTTTGCATTTCTCTTTTACCGTTATACACCATGCAAGTTCGAGTCAAATTATCATTTCACAATGTATATATTACATGTATACTTGGTTAACAACCCAATACCAATAGGTCTTCTGCACAAAGTCACAAACTGTACATCACTGGTGAGTTGGTACGAATAAGCAACTTACCGTAACCTTGCAAAGGAGGTTCAAAGATATCTCTTGTGAGTATTGAGAAATTTTAGTCATTTTTGGTAAAATGCTATATCAATAATTATTTTTTTAATGGGCGTGCCAAGTCAAAATGTGACAAGTAAAAGTGAACCCATGGAATATATAACTCTTTCTCTACCTTCTACATAATTTGCTGGTCCTTTCTAAAGTCAGGACTAGGATTTTACATATTCAATCCACTCTTATTCAATTTACGAAGCTTTCCTTTCTTTCATCAAACTAATTTTTGAGAATATGCGTTTGTCTCTTGTAATTACTATAAGATTTCTATTTTAAAAAAAAAATGAATTTCAAAATAGAAAATATACGTGTATTTCACGCTACTTAGTACAAATATTTGTAAATAATTTAAATACAATCACAATATGTATAAATAGTTATTTATAAAATTAAGTAATCAAAGTGTAACACCAAATTAAAACTTAACACCAAATGTACAATCTGACAATCATATCAAATAGTTTTAAGAAATTATTGATCATTTTGATATGTAGATTTCACATTAATTATTAGTTGTGAATATGTCACATAATATTTGAAGAGAATATATAAAAATTTATCAATATCCATTACATTATTATACCAGATGTACATTATGTTCATCCCACAAATATTCGAAAAATGAGATGAAATAGAGTAGACTAAAAACAATAAAATAGCTAATGAATTCTAAAACTTTTGAATAACAAAAATTAAAAAGAGAAACAGTTCCAGTTTAAAAGAATGAAGGAATGAACTTCCTCAATACCTAACAAAAGCATAAATAGATTTACCTCTTTTTTGTTGCATATGTGATGAGCAAATACATTCATCATCAATCTTCCATCGACAATTATACATTAGAGTAACTAAGTGTATGCATGCGTTAACTGATTAACATAAAGTGATTGTCATGAGCAATATAAATACATCACCAATAATCATCCATCAACAATTATACATCGGAATAACTAAGTGTATTGTAACGATCTGTTTCCGTCGTTATAGAAAAGCCAACGGAGAAAAATGTTGGGCCGAAAAACTTTTTTGTAGTAACTTAAAATTTTCCAACCTAATTCAGATTTGGATGAAATCAGAGTCAGTAAGGTCTAGGGAAATATGGTAACAATTGGGTGATTTAATTATGATTTTTATCACATGAGTAGACAACTAAGACGCTAAGGAACCCGTACGACTTTACATAATTGAATTCGGGTGAGTAGAACTCCTAGAATTGATCTTAGCGTAACGGGTACTTTCTGAGTGTCGTTGGTTGAAGGTGTGTTGTGAAATGGGGGTATTTGAATTATTAAATTAGTTCACTATTCCGTGCAAGCCGCTACATCGGGAATTTGTGCTTCCAGAGCGGGGCTGCTGTAGCGGGGTGGTACCGCTATGGTGGGACAGTCGTGATTTAAGTCAGAAATAAACCCCAAAACGTCTTTATTCTGCAATTTTTGTTCTTGAGAGTAAGGAGACGAACCCCAAGTGATTCTTAACATTTTTCCACCATTCTTAAGGCTAATGGTAAGGTTTCAACTCTCCAAATCCATTTTTCGATCCGTAGAACATAATCTAATGGGTAATTATCGATGAGGGAGGGTTTTGATCTAGGAATTATGGTGGAAAATCCCCTAATTTGGATATTGGGATCATGGGTTTGATCTAGGGTTGATAGGATTGTTGGTAATTCGGGTAATTAGTTATTATTTATTGATTCCCATATTATATTAATTGTTTGTAGACCAAGAACAAGCATAATGAATCCGGAAAGGGAAGAATCAAGTTTCTTAGGGAATTCAAGCTTGTTTCGAGGTAGGTGATGGTTGTGATTTCATGTTGTGTGATGTATGTTTGTTCTTGCTTCATTATAAAAAGTGTATGTATGCGAATGTTGCACTATTGACCACACTAATTGTACAAGATGATAGATGAATGATGAATGCCATGAATCATGACTTGATTGTATGATTATGAGAATGTACTTCGTGATTGTGATTGTGATTGTGGCTTTTTGAATGGATTGGGTGTTGCGTTTCGACACACTAACTTGGATCGATTGTCACGTTACGACATAACTATGGGATCGGTTGCCACATTCCGACATAAATATTGTATTGGATACCACGTACCGATATGCTAACAGTTTGGGTTTGAGTTCCATGAGAGGACCATTGACTAGACATAACTGTGTAATTGAGAATTGTGAACTTGATCGTTATTCTTAAATGATATTGATATTGTATATGTTCAGTGTATGCATGTTTTTATTATGTTGTAATGGCTTATGTATGTTGCACTTAGTGGGATAGCCGCGTGATCCTACCAGTACACTGTGATTGTGTACTGATACTACATTTGCTCTTTCTTTGTTGAGTACAGGCCATCCCATTGACAGACCTTACTTAGAAGATCAATGATCGTTTGAATTCAAGGGTGAGCCAATTCTTCCGGGCTTCCATGAGTTCTCTTTCTGTCTATGTCCACATTTCAGACTTAGACTAGTACTTTAGTTAGTCTTATATTTAGTTGGGGTTGTACCCTTCTTGTTAGACTTATGGATCTTGTTAGAGTTTTGGTACATTAACTTTCAAGTTCTAGGTTTTACTTCCGCAATGTTAGTTTTGGTTGTTAGACCTTTGTTGGAGTTTATGGGAAGTCCCTATATTTTCCTTAACATTTAAACCTGCTTTCGTAACTTTAAATGTCTTAGTTGTTTGGTTCTTTGGTTAGCTAATTAGTATTAATAGTTCTCCTATTGGAGGGTTAGTGTGGGTGCCAATCACGACGATCTGGGTCGTGACAAAGTTGGTATCAGAGCCTAGGTTCGTTGATCTCAATGTATCAAAACGAGTCTAGTAGAGTCTTGCAGAATGGTAGGGAGACGTCTGTACTTTTCTTCGAGAGGCTGTAGGACTTTAGGAAATTTCTCTACTTTCTTTTGTCTCATTTTGTGCTATTACTTGATTCCAATTGGTATCTGGTGATTTAAATTGGTATAACATCCTTCACTCTTCTGTCAGCAGATGGTTAACACTAGGTTCAATGGCATCAGGCCCGTAGCTCCCGTCAATGCTCCAGCTGAGGAATCTGCAGTGAGAGGTCGCGATCGAGGCAGGGGTAGATGAAGAGCTAAGGGTAGAGGCCGAGGAAAGGTGACGCCTACTAGGGATGAAGCACTGGTTGGAGATGCTCACAGAAATGAATCCCCTCCTGTGCACCATGAAGAGGTAGATGAGAATGTGGAGGTTGAGGAGAATATTGGACAAGAGGAAGAGGTGCAGGCTGAGACTACATGTATTCCTCCCCTAGACCCAGTGTTAGCTCAACAGATCATGTCGTTCTTGAAAGGATTGGTTGATCGTGGAGTGCTTCCCTCTGTTCAAGCAACTCAAGCTCCCGCCAGTCCCCCTATTGCTATCACTGTCCCCAAGGTGGGTAGAAATGTAGGTAATGGTGCTTTCTTCCATCATTTGTTGGGTCCTGTTATGACTGGTAATGAGCATGAGATGTTGACTAAGTTCTTGAAGTTGAAACCGCTTGTGTTCCATGGTTCTGAGAGTGAGTATGCATATGAGTTCATCCTAGATTGCTCTGAGAGACTTCATAAGTTGGGAATTGTCCATCAGCGTGGAGTTGAGTTTGTGACCTTTTAACTTTAAGGTGAAGCTAAGCAGTGGTGGAGAGCTTATGTTGAATGCAGATTTTCAGTTTTACCCCCACTTACTTGGACCCAGTTTCATGCTCTGTTCTTAGAGAAGTATGTGCCTCGAACTTTGACGGATCGCAAGAAGGATGAGTTCATGGCTTTGGAACAAGGTGGTATGTCTGTGGCTGCTTACGAGGCCAAGTTCCATGCTTTGTCTTGATATGCTACGCAATTGATGACTACGGAGGAGGAGAGGATCCTTTTATTTATTAAGGGACTAAATTATGAGTTGCAAGTATTATCTGTTCATATGACCTCTGCAGGGAAAAGCTTCAATGAGGTAACAGACTTTGTGAAGAAAGTGAACGGGGTGAGGCGAGACAGTCAGGCTAAGGCATTGGCTAAGAGGGCAAAAAACTCGAGTAACTTTCAAGGTTCTTACTCCAAGGGGTCAGGAAGGTCGACACTTTTAGCCAATCCAATTCAGTCCACTATGCCTGCCTCTACATGTAATTACTCCGAAAGTCCACCTCAAAATTTGATTTAGGATAGCTAGGGAGCTGCACCTTCGGCGGGCAACAAGCCATCTTTTGATTGTACATGTTACAACTATGGAGAACCTGGGCATATGAGGAGAGATTGTCCCTACCTGCACATATTGGATTCTGCGCAACAATAATCTAGAGCAGTGGTACCTGCGGGAAATGGTAATAATGGTCGAGGGCGTCCACAAGGTGGGCAATGAGGAAATCAGCGAGGCCGCGGAGGTAGGGGAAATGATAACGCAGGTAGAGGTGTTGTGCATCCAGGCAGTGAAGTCGCCCGTCAAGATGACAGGGCTCAGTGTTATGCCTTTTCAGGCAAGACCGAGGCAGAGGCGTCTGATGCAGTGATCACATGTACTATTCTTGTTTGTGACTGGATGACTAATGTGTTATTTGATCCGGGTTCTACTTATTCTTATGTATCCGTGCGATTTGCCTCAGAATTTGCTATGCATTGTGATATACTTAATGCCCTCATCCATATTTCTACCTTAGTTGGAAAGTTTGTCATAGTCACTCATGTCTATCGTGCTTGTCCTATTTTATTTATGGATTTTTAGACTTGGGCTGATTTGGTGATTTTGGATATGACTGACTTTGATATAATCTTAGGCATGACTTGGTTGTCCCCCTATTATGCTGTGCTTAATTGTAATATTAAGTCTGTAACTCTAGAAATTTCAGGAAGAGAAAATTATAGTGGGACGAGGTGTACAAGCCTAAGCAAACTAAGATCATATCCTCAATTTGGGCTAGGAAACTGGTAGGGCAGGGTTTTTTGGCTTATTTGGCTCATATTCGGGATGTTGAGGTTGAGTCTCCATCTATTGAGTCTATTCTTGTGGTGTCAAAATTTAGAGGAGTGCTTCCTAATGATTTGCCTGGTATGCCTCCGGATAAAGATAGATTTCTGCATTGATTTAGAACCTGATACTCATCCTATTTCCATCCCTCTATATCGCATGGCTCCGGCAGAATTAAGAGAGCTTAAGGATCAAATCCAAGAACTTCTTGATAAATGATTTATTCGTCCCAGTGCTTCCCCGTGGGGTGTTCCAATTTTGTTTGTTAAGAAAAATGATTGTAGTATGAGGATGTGTATAGATTATCGACAATTGAATAGGGTCACCATTTGAAACAAGTACCCATTGCCAAGGATATATGATCTTTTTGACCAATTGCAAGGTGCATCAGTTTTCTCTAAGATTGATCTAAGGTCTGGTTACTATCAGTTAAAGATTAGGCCTGGGGATGTGCCCAAGACGGCATTTAGAACCCGTTATGGGCACTACGAGTTCCTAGTTATGTCTTTTGGGTTGACTAATGCGCCTGCAACTTTCATGAGTTTAATGAATGGGGTGTTCAAGCCATTTCTTGATTCGTTTGTTATAGTCTTTATTGACAACATTTTGGTCTATTCGAAAAGTGAGGAAGAGCATGCCGACCATCTTCGTATTGTTTTGGGTGTTTTTGGCAAACAAAGGTTGTATGCTAAATTTTCTAAATGTGAAATTTGGTTGACTTCGGTTGCATTTTTGGGGCATGTAGTTTCAAAAGAAGGGGTAATGGTAGATCCCCAAAAGATTGAGGCGGTTAAGAATTGGGTTCGGCCTAGCTCTGTGATGGAAGTTAGGAGTTTTGTGGGGCTCGTTAGCTATTATCATCGATTTATGAAAAACTTTACTTCTATTGCCACTCACTTGACAAATTTGACCAAAAAGGAGATACCATTTGAAGGGACTAAAAAATGTGAGGAGAGCTTCCAAAAGCTCAAGACTCTTTTGACCACCGCACCTATTCTAGCATTACCGGTTGAGGGTAAATATTTTACTATTTATTGTGATGCTTCACATTCTGGTTTGGGTGTTGTGTTGATGCAAGATAAGAATGTTATGGCTTATGTATTGCGTCAGTTGAAGGTGCATGAGAGAAATTATCCAACACATGATTTGGAGTTGGCAGCGGTAGTATTTGCTCTTAAGATTTGACGACATTACCTTTATGGTGTTAAGTGTGAGGTGTTTACTGATCATCGTAGTTTGCAGCATGCGTTCAATTAAAAGGATCTGAATTTGAGACAACGAAGGTGGATGGAGTTACTCAAGGATTATGACGTGACCATTCAATACCATCCGAGCAAGGCTAATGTGATGGCAGACACTTTGAAAAGCGGTGAGTATGGATAGTTTAGCTTGCTTGAGTGTATCCAAAGGACCCTTGGCTAAGGAAATTCAGACCTTGGAATCTAAGTTCATGTAGTTGGGCATCTCAGAAAGAGGTGGGGTGTTAGCTAACATTGAAGTAAGGGCCACGTTCATTGAGGAGATCAATGCCAAACAGTTTGAGGATGAAAATTTGAATGGGCTTAGAATGAAGACCGTGATTGGTAAGGAATGAGAGACCACTCTTGATGCGAAAGGTGTGCTCAGTTTTAAAGGAAAGAATTGTGTTCCTCGAGTTGATGACTTGATTCAGAAACTGTTGACAAAATCTCATAGTTTACGATATTCCATTCATCCGGGTGTGACCAAGATGTACCGGAATTTGAAGCGAATTTATTGGTGGTCGGGCATGAAGAAGGATATAGCGGAGTTTGTGGCTATGTGCCAGAATTGCCAAAAAGTAAAGTATGAACATCAAAGGCCTACATGTTTGCTTCAAAGAATACCAATTCCGGAATGGAAGTGGGAAATGATAGCTATGGATTTCGTGGTTGGTCTTCCCAAGACTTTGGGGAAGTTTGATTCTATTTGGGTAGTGGTGGACAGATTGACTAAATCAGCCCATTTTATTTCGGTAAGAATAAATTATAATGCTGAACAATTGGCTCAGGTTTATGTGAAAAAGATAGTGAGGTTGCATGGGGTTCCCCTTTCTATCATCTCAGACCGTAGTACCCAATTCACATCCAATTTTTAGAGGAAGTTACATGATAAATTGGGCACACAACTCACTTTTAGTACATCCTTCCATCCATAGACGGATGGACAATCAGAGAGGAATATTCAAGTGTTAGAAGACATATTGAGGGCATGTGTGATTGATTTTGGAGGGCATTGGGATAAATTCTTACCTTTGTGTGAGTTCTCCTATAATAATAGTTATCACTCCAGCATATATATGGCACCGTTTGAGGCACTTTATGGGAGGGGATGTAGATCACCCATAGGATGGTTTGAGGCTGAAGATGTGAAACCTTTGGGGGTTGATTTAGTAAATGATGCTCAAGATAAGGTGAGGAGTATTCAAGCTAAGCTTTTAACATCCCAGAGTAGACATAAAATGTATGCAGACCATAAGGTAAGAGATATGGCATTTCAGACTGGTGAGAATGTTCTTCTTAAGGTATCACCCATGAAAGGGGTGATGAGATTTGGCAAGAAGGGCAAGCTAAGTCCGCGATACATTGGTCCCTTTGAGGTTCTTGAATGTGTAGGGCCAGTGGCTTATAGATTGTCTTTAGCTCCTAACCTATCAGGATTTCATCTGGTATTTTATGTGTCCATGCTGAAGAGATATCATGGTGACGGGGATTACATCATAAAATGGGCCTCAATTGTGTTAGACAAAGACCTCCAATATGAGGAGGAATCGATTGTAATTCTTGATTGTGATGTGCGTAAACTGAGGACCAAAAGTCTGTGAAAGTTCAATGGAAACATCGTCCAGTTGAGGAAGCTACTTAGGAAACCAAGAAGGACATGCCAGACAAGTATCCCCACTTGTTCGTCGATTCAGGTACTACTCTATTCCTTCCTTAACCTATTTTTCCTAAGTTTTTCACTCGGGGACGAGTGATGGGTAAATTGGTATCTATTGTAATGACCTGTACCCGTCGTTATAGAAAAGCCAACGGTGAAAATTTTTGGGCCGAAAAACTTTTTCCTAGTAACTTGGAATTTCCCAACCTAGTCCAAATTTAGACGAAATCGGAGTCAGTAAGGTCTAGGGAAATTGGTAACAATTTTACCAATTGGGTGATTTAATTATGATTTTGATCACATGAGTATATAACTAAGATGTTAAGGAACCCGTACGACTTAATGAAATTGAATTCGGGTGAGTAGAACTCCAGAAATTGATTTTAGCGTGAACGGGTAGTTTCTGAGTGTCATTGGTTGAAGGTGTGTTGTGAAATTGGGGTATTGGAATTATTAAATTAGCTCATTGTTCTATGCAAGCCGCTACGATATGAATTTGTTCCGCCAGGGCAAGGCCGCTGTAGTGGGGTGGTACCGCTGTGGCGGGACGATCGCGATTTAAGTCGAAAATAAACCCCAAAACGTCTTTATTCTGCAATTTTCGTTCTTGAGAGTAAGGAGACAAACCCTAGGCGATTCTTGACAGTTTTCCACCATTCTTAAGGCTAAAAGTAAGGTTTTAACTCCCTAAATCCGTTTTTTGATCCGTAGAACGTAATCTAATGGGTAATTATCGATGATGAAGGGTTTTGATATGAGAATTATGGTGGAAAAGCCCCTAATTTGGATATTGGGATCATGGGTTTGATCTAGGGTTGATAGGATTGATGGTAATTCGGGTAGTTAGTTATTGCATATTGATTCCCGTATTATATTAATTGTTTATAGACCAAGAACAAGCGGAACGAATCCGAAAAGGGAATAATCAAGTTTCTTTGGGGATTCAAGCTTGTTTCTAGGTAGGTGATGGTTGTGATTTCATGTTGTATGATGTATGTTTGTTCTTGCTTCATTATAATAAGTGTTTGTATGCGAATGTTGCCCTATTGACCACACTAATTGTACATGATGATAGATGAATGATGAATGCCATGAATCATGACTTGACTGTATGATTATGAGAATGTACTTTGTGATTGTGATTGTGGCTTGTTGAATGGATTGGGTTGTCACGCCCTGAACTACCCTCGAGACGAGGACACGTGACCTAGGACCACAAGTGATCCCAAGCTAACCCTGCTGGCATGATCACGAGCATACTAAAGATAATAAACTAATGCGGAAGCTAAAACATAAATAAAATGAAAAGACGGTGAATACCCATATACTATAACTGAGATAAATGAAAACTGATGAGTTTATTACAAAGAAGATATTAACTCAATACTAAGCTGAATCTAACTATTTCTGAAATAAGCTTCTAAACTAACTAGAAATGTTGGGACATGCCCCAACAAGATCTAGCAAAACTGAAACTAAAGGACTAAAAGTACTGAAAAGATAAACATGTCACTGGTCTTCGAAGAATGAGGACTCACCACTGATGCTGCTGAACTGACGATCGGGAACCGATCCAAGCGTGATCTGGATGCTGAGAACGTGAACCTACATCACAAGAAGATGTAGCGCAAAGTATGCGTCAGTACTTGAAAGGTACTGAGCATGCTTGATAGAATAAAGCTGAAATAACATATAACTGAACAAAGCAAATAAGCAATGATATAATCTTAACATGATATAGATACTGAATACTGAGCTAACTGAATGCAATGACCAATTTATAACATGCTGAAACTGAATACTGATAAATGGTCAATGCAATAGAATCTGACTGAACTGTGGGAGCTACTAATAACCGATAATAAAACCACACTAAGCTAAATGTGGAGTCCGATGTATACGCCACATTGAGAGGACCCAATATACCCGACCAAAGGTATAGAGGCATGCTGGCGTGATCACTGAATGATGCCCATAGAAGGGACTTACAACCTACGTGGCTAGTAGTTCTGGGACTATTTGGGTACGATGAACCCTAGTCCAACTCGGTATTATGCTACTCCAATAGATTAATTGATTAACATATTTATGACTGAAGTTCTGTGATATACTGGACAGCTCAAACTAAATCATGCAAACTGGGAATGCAACAATTAATCTGATATTGATGCATTAATAACTGAGGCATGTATAACTGAAATATCTGACCTAGCATGTATAATTCAAGAACTAAAGAATTACATAGCTAGGGTTCTGAAATTCATGCAATAAACTGAATATTAACATACTAATCTGATTTGGATCATTATAACAGCTAAGAACCCAATAATTCTAACATTCAAGAAACCCTAGGTCTAGTCATAATAAGAGAATCAAGAAACTGATTGAAAACTAGGGACCTAATGGGTGAAAGGAACCCACTAGTGAAATCCCACATACCTGGTGACGAATTCCATGGAGAAATCTTTAGATTTTGGGGATGGAACTGATGGAACCTTGTTGCGTTCTTGAACTAGGGTTCTTGACTTCTCTTCTCCTCTTACACTCTAATTTTCTAAGTTTTGATTAATGATTTGACTTAGGTAAGTTCTAGTTATATTTCTAGGCTTAAACAGACTAAAACCTCATAATTTAGGGTCTAAACGATGTAGCTTAGGGGTCCAACGAAATAGAAAAAGACCAAAAGACCCCTGACTTATTAACTACTGTCGGAGTGACCGAAGTACGGACCTACGGGCCGTAGGTCAACCTACGGTCCGTAGATTGGGGTCGTAGGTCATGTCTACCCGATAGGGCTTCACTAAAACGAGCATAAATTTAACTCGGAGGTCAGATTTTAGGAAACTCAGTGGCGTTGGAAAGAGGATTAAATTATCTATCATATCATAGGTCATGGGACACATAATTCTTTTTGTGCCGGGAGTGATGACCATTTGAAGTTGACCCAATCAGCAATTTCCCCCTAACTGGCTGCTGACCTTCACCAACGATCAGGCCTACGGACCGTGGATGGAATGACGGTCCATGCTGGTCGACTGTCGTTCATGTCAAAGGCTGGGTAAAGGGGGTCTTGATCCACGGACACAGAGCACGAACCGTGGTCTGGCCTACAAACCGTGGGTCTGTTCGTGGGTCGAGACTTAGCCGATTTTCTGAGCTGGGTTTGGGGAGGGGTTGCAGTGGTGAACCACGGACCACAACACGAGCTTTGGGTGGCGACCATAGGTTGCACCTGCAACTTCTGAAAATCTGAAATCTGGTATGCTTTCAGATATGGGGTGTTACACGGGTGTTGCGTTCCAACACACTAACTTGGATCAGTTGCCACATTCTGGCATAAATATGGAATCGGTTGTCACGTTTTGGCATAAACATTGGATCGGATACCACGTACCGATATGCTAACAGTTTGAGTTTGGGTTTTGGTTCAATGAGAGGACCATTGACTTGATATAACTGTGTAAATTGAGAATTGTGAACTTGATCGTTATTCTTAAATGATATTGATAATGTATATGTTCGGTGTATGCATGTTATTATTATGTTGTAATGGCTTATGTATGTTGCACTTAGTAGGATAGCAGCGTGATCCTACCAGTACACTGTGGTTTTGTACTGATACTGCACTTGCTCTTTCATTGTTGAGTACAGGGCATCTTCAGGCGGATATTGACAGACTTTACTTAGAAGATCAGTGATCGTTCGAATTCGAGGGTAAGACAGTTCTTCCGGGCTGCCATGAGTTCTCTTTTTGTCTATGTCCACATTTCGGACTTAGACTAGTACTTTAGTTAGTCTTATGTTTAGTTGGGGTTGCACCCTTTTTGTTTAGACTTATGAATCTTGTTAGAGTTTTGGTACATTGACTTTCAGGTTCTAGGTATTACTTCCGCAATGTTAGTTTTGGTTGTTAGACCTTTGTTGGAGTTTATGGGAAGTCCCTATCTTTACCTTAGCATTTAAACCTGCTTTCGTAACTTTAAATGCCTTAGTTGTTTGGTTCTTTTGTTAGCTAATTAGTATTAATGGTTCTCCCACCGGAGGGTTAGTATGGTTGCCAATCACGACGGTCTATGTCGTGACATGTATGCATTAATATAAAGTGATTTTGAAAATAATTTTTTGGTATGTATAATTATAAATCAGGAATTATAAAAGTCATTTAAAAATTGGTTATATACATAACATCTATGCGAATTAGATAGGTTAAAGTTGGGATATGTAAGGTTTCTGACTAAAATCTAAATATATGTACCTTTAGGATAGGATCCTCCTTGGTCCTTTTTACATAACACTCTCGGCCAAATTGTCTTTCCTGAGCCCAGTATTTTAAAAGGCGGGGGCGTGAGGCGAGGAGTAAGCCCCGAGACACGGGGCGTAAGTCATATTGATCTATGGGCGTAGTCTCATGTATATTCAATTTTATAGTTTTATTACTAATAAAATAAGCAAAAGTAAACTTTTCAACGATTTTACAAATAAATTTTTATAAATAACCTATAATATATAAAAATTATATTATGATTTTTATTTGAGATAAGTATTAATAATCAATAATGAAGAAAAAAGTATTATAATTACTAATTGAGAAATACCATTACACCAATAATAAAAAAATATGATTTAAAGGAAAAAAAGTTAAAAAAATAAATTAAAAACGCCCGGCCTATGCTTTTACGCCCAGGACTTACGTTTTTATGCTTGAGGCTTACGCCTCAAATTTTAGAACTTATGCCTTATGGATCACGTCTTTAATTTACTCCCCGGAGCGTTTTTGCTACGCCCCGCCCCGAGACTTGCCATGGGGCTCGCCCATAAACATTTTTGAAAACACTGATATGTGTCATATTAAGATGTCTGGTAATTCAAAGGACATTTTTGTTTTAGTTTTTAAAGGATATCCACTTTTAATTGTCATGTTGCAATTTTCAAAAGTTAATTTGACTAATTTTCAAAGTGAAATTAGACTACATTAATTCGATATTTTCAACAAAAAATTTAGATATTCAAAAACTATACGGAAAGTACTATAAATTGCAACTTTTTGTATATCAATATGATGAAAAAATACATCGTAAAATGTTAGTCAAAGTATTTTTCATTTGACTCTAAATAAAGAAACCTTGACAATTAAAAGTGGACGAAGGTAGTATAATTTACTGCCTTTTGTTGTTACGAAACACTTCATCTACCAAACTCCATTTTAGAATGAAAACAAATTAAATATTCTGTGAATTAATTCTATCTAGAAATAAAATGGATTAATACCAATTATTATTTAATATTTTATTAATTAGTTTTTTTTTTTAAACAACATTTAAATTTAGTGAAGGGATTGAAATTGTAATCCAATTTTGAAGTGAAGATCTTTCCACTTATAATAATATATAATGATTCATACAGTTTATCGTATCTTCTTCTACTCCATTAATTTGGAAAGATTCCTCAGCATAATATAAACTCCCATAACTGTAGAATAGGATTATGTTACTCAGTAATCTAATCTATTAGTCACATTAAGATTTGATCAATGAAAATGTATACCACTTCAGACTCCATTATTAAATAGTTAAGTCATAGTTGCTAACTCCAATATAATTTGAACTCCTAAACTGTTTTGTATTGTATGTATAAATAAATGTTCAACAACACCTCTGCGGAATGATCTTAAACTCAAATTGCGCATGCGTAACGTACAGAATAAGGACTAACCTTGCACTATTTGCACTCTTCACTAGAAATCGCATTAACGCGCAAAGAATAATTCGATCTTGCACTCTTTTGACAAACCACTCCAAAGAAAATTTATTTCCATGAATTTTCATAGAGAAATAAATCCTTCTGGAATCAGCAGGACCATGTGAATGAGAATTGAACCATAGATAGATCAGGTTGCAAACTACTTCCAAAATAGGAAGTTAAATACCAGGTGATAGAAAACCTTATTATTTTTGTATTGGATACCTGCACAAAAATAGTTTAAAATAAAACTCCCTTAGTACTAATCAATTTGAACAACATTCTAATTAATTAAGAGTAATTAGATTGAGATAAGTACATCATACAACTAAAATTGATCAAATATATTCACTTCTCATTACCATCAACAATGAGAACTTATATTTTCACATTAAATTATTGGAAACTTTATTAATATGGAAACTTTTCACATTGTTTCTTTTTTCTCCAGCGGATAGAATTTTTTTTCTCCATAGAAGCCGTATATTCTTCATGAATGAAGATGTTAGAGGATCATATGAATTGCTTTTAGTAATTTCATTTTCTATTTATCGTAGCTTCTTCATTTCCATATTTCTCTTTTCAAACTACTTTCCTATATTTTCCTTGACACAAGGGTCTATTGAAAATAACTTCTCTATCTTTCAAAATAGGTATACATACACACTATCCTCTCCAGACCCCACTCGAAGTTTCACAACTAGTTATATATTTGTTATTGTATTTCATTTGTTGTGATGATATTAATTAGTGGATTACTTATATTTGTGTTTACTGGAATCTAGCTAATATGTAGTACCTCCTTATTAGTTTCATTGTATTTATAATGCATGCATGACATTATTTTCTATTTTAAATGTTTGATAAAGAATACAACGTAACTCTTTATATTCTCATGATGTTTAAAGAACTATTGTAATTATTTAAAACTTATTGAATATAAATTTATAAAATGATTTGGATTATATTAAATTTAAGACATAGTAATTTAAATAAATATTATGAATTAATTATTTAAGTCCAATAAATATAAATTTATTTAAGTCCAATTTCATTGTTCTGATTTATTGATTTTGGCAACAAATGACGAGCCTATTTTGCTATGTTAATGTATCATTTCATCCTAAAGGCCCAGTTTGATGTCATGTGTCCCATCAAATGACAGAGCATGCAAAGTTAAGCGAATAAGTCAATAGAATCATGATACATGTCAAAATAACATGGCATGCCTAGTCAAATAAAAGGCCAAAAAATGTGTCACATATGTACATGTGACATGTTCTGACCAATCAAATATCGTTATGTTGTTTGAATAAGTAAGGTAAATTATGATTTCATACACTAATTTTACAAGCTTTGCCTATAGTTAATTAAGGTTATTGATGTTTATGCAACAAAAAACTTGTGCATATACTCCTTTGATAAATATCTTATGCATATGTGCGACCACATTGTTATTGTTATTTAGAAATTAAAAGCTAAAAATGTTGGGTAGGTCAAAATCACTTCTCATTATTACTAACAAACAATTAAATGGAGAAAATATAATAATTGTACTATATATTATAATTATTATTCTAAAAATATCAATTCAATAATCTATTTGCTTCAAATTATGTAAACCCCAGGCTACAACTCCTCTATATCCATACATTTCTCTGTATATGATATTTATTTATTTTACAACAGTAAATAAGGAAATTCAAGTATCTAACGTATCATCATGTCCCTTTTTTTTGTGAGAAAACATGTAAAGTACTCTTCAATTTATCATAGATAATCACCAACAAATCTCTTTCAAGTTGAAGACCATTGTCGAAATTAACAGTCCTTTTGATGTTTGCAATAGCTATCCGAGCTGCTTCTCTATCTTTTTTTCCGTTGCGACTTGAACTAATAAATGAAATTATCAAATACTTAAATCACAATGTCGCACACAATCAACAACCTACTACTGATGTTAATTTCAGTGAATAATTATATTGTACCCAACAATGGAGGAAACCAAGATTAATGCCTTGGAAGACTTTGAAAAAAGCATTTAAAATTCTGGATTGATTTTTATCAACCTCTACATATCCTTGAGCAACAAAAAAATGGATGAAACCCTAACTTTGAGAAAAGAGAAAAAAATTACCTTTTGGAAATTAAAAATCGAGCTTGACGATGAGATGATGGAAACGACAACAATGGAGATGGAGTTGAAGCAGAAACACAAGGAGCTGAAGGAGTTGAAGTAGAGAGACGAAGAGACAGAGACGTCGTGAGAGAAACGTTAGAGTTTTCTAAAAGAGAGAAAGAAATGGTAATGTGAAATAGTTGGGGTTGGTTATTTAAGAGCTTATTTGACATTACTACTAAAAATAATTTATTTTTAAAAGCATTTTTTCTAAAAGGGAAAAAGGATAAATATGTCCCTAACTATAGTAAATTGTATGTTTATACCCTTTGTTATACTTTTAGGATGTTAGTTCTCATACCATCCAAATTTTGGTGCATATATACCCTTTATACTAACGGTGATACACATGTCTTAATCCTATCAATCGACGCGATATTTAATAAATTTCTACCCAAGAAAAAAACTCACCCGATTTATTGAAAATCCACCAAAATAAAAAATACTCACACCTAAATTATAAGGGAAATTTCACTGTAACTTCCAATTGCCTTCTCGTACTTGAACATCTCTATTCGCCGGAGAATAATTCCAACAGCATTACTCCAAATGTGTATTGTAGACATTGAAATTTTGCAGACTCTACAAGACGTGTTCAATTCGAATTGGGACTCTAGAAGATGTGTTTAGTTTCAATTAGAATTCTTGAAGGCTACTCAACCCTAAACCCTAGTTTATGCCTATATAAAGGGTACTAAATTCCCTTAAAAGGCATCTCAAAATATCTCATAAACTCTTAGGTGTTTTTAAAGATCAAGATCTCGGATATTCCACAAAAGTCATGGAATATTCATATAGAGGTTATATCTAAATCATACTAGTTAGAGAAATACGCCACTAATGGCCCTCGAATCATGGATAAATCTTAGGAGAGTAGAATCAAGGGAGGAACAAATTTGTACCCGCATATTTATCAGTAAAATATTCATGTTTCTTCAGATTTTATTTGTGTGGTTTATTTATTTTCTATATATTTAAAATTTGTTGCAAACAAATTGGCACGCCCAGTGGGACCAAATATGCCCTTCATCTCTTCTCTCTTAAATCAAATCTGAAGCTGCAAGGTGGAAGAATGAGTACGTCAATCCTCGTCTTTGAGTTTCATCGAGTCTATACTTCGACAAGCCTTGAAGCACGGTGCATTTGTAGACATTGAAATTTTGCGGACTCTACAAGATGTGTTCAATTCGAATTGGGACTCTAGAAGATGTGTTTAGTTTCAATTAGAATTCTTGGAGGCTACTCAATCCAAAACCCTAGTTTATGCCTTTATAAATGGTACTAAATTCCCTTAAAAGGCATCTCAAAATATCCCATAAACTCTTGGGTGTTTTTAAAGATCAAGATCTCGAATATTCCACAAAAGTCATGGAATATTCATATAGAGGTTAAATCTAAATCATCCTAGTTCGAGAAATACGCCACTAATGGCCCTCGAATCATGGATAAATCATAGGAGAGTAGAATCAAGGGAGGAACAAAATTGTACCCACATATTTATCAATAAAATATTCATGTTTCTTCAGATTTTATTTGTGTGGTATATTTATTTTTCATATGTTTAAAATTTGTTGCAAACAAATTGGCACGCCCAGTGGAACAAAATGATCTGCCCTTCATCTCTTCTCTCTTAAATCAAATCTGAAAATCTGAAGCTGCAAAGGTGGAATAATGAGTACTTCAAGCCTCGTCTTTGAGTTTCATCGAGTCTACACTCCGACAAGCCTTGAAGCAGGGGGCATTCGTAGACATTGAAATTTTGCGGACTCTACAAGACGTGTTCAATTCAAATTGGAAATCTAGAAGATGTGTTTAGTTTCAATTAGAATTCTTGGAGGCTACTCAACCCTAAACCCTAGTTTATGTCTATATAAAGGGTACTAAATTCCCTTAAAAGGGATCTCAAAATATCCCATATACTCTTGGGTGTTTTTAAAGATCAAGATCTCAAATATTCCACAAAAGTCATGGATTATTCATGTAGAGGTTAAATCTAAATCATCCTAGTTCGAGAAATACGCCACTAATGGCCCTCGAATCATGGATAAATCTTAGGAGAGTAGAATCAAGGGAGGAACATAATTGTACCCGCATATTTATCAATAAAACTTCAGATTTTATTTGTGGTGTTTATTTATTTTTCATATGTTTAAAATTTGTTGCAAACAAATTGGCATGCCCAATGGGACCAAATGATCTGCCTTTCATCTCTTCTCTCTTAAATCAAATCTGAAAATTTGAAGCTGCAAAGGTTGAATAATGAGTACTTCAAGCCTCATCTTTGAGTTTCATCGAGTCTACACTCCGACAAGCCTTGAAGCAGAGGGCATTCGTAGACATTGAAATTTTGCGGACTCTACAAGACGTGTTCAATTCGAATTGGAACTCTAGAAGATGTGTTCAGTTTCAATTAGAATTCTTGGAGGCTACTCAACCCTAAACCCCAGTTTATGCCTATATAAAGGGTACTAAATTTCCTTAAAAGGCATCTCAAAATATCCCATAAACTCTTGGGTGTTTTTGAAGATCAAGATCTCGAATATTCCATAAAAGTCATGGTATATTCATATAGAGGTTAAATCTAAATCATCCTAGTTCGAGAAATACGACACTAACGGTCCTCGAATCATGGATAAATCTTAGGAGAGTAGAATCAAGGGAGGAACAGAATTGTACCCACATATTTATCAATAAAATATTCATGTTTCTTCAGATTTTATTTGTGTGGTTTATTTATTCTCCATATGTTTAAAATTTGTTGCAAACATGTACAAGCCGGCTTCTATTAGTTGGAAACTCCAGCGATGTGTAACCTCTCACAACTTCAAATTCGCGAGTGCTAGTCGATGATCCCCTACAATCCGACTTTAAATTTGAGGCATATCATAGATCTCACTGCCATTCGTCACGATTTTGCGCTTGCTTCCGTATAACTATCCATCAGTGTATCTATTGATTTTGCCGCCATGGCCTTAGGGAAGTTTCCGATCAAAACTCCATTAGTAAGAGTTGAAACCCCACCAAATCTATAATAGGAAGAGCAACATCAAGAAGTATAAGAAGAAGATTCATCGTTGGCTCAGTTGGAATCCAGTCATAAAGCCATTAAAGCCCCAAAAAAACTCCTCTAAGAAAAATTGTAATCAGGGAAGGACAAAGAGGATATCTTGCTGAGAATGAGGATGCTTTGGGGATGAAGATTGGGGAAAGGATGCTGCTAAATGAGTGTTTTAAGTCTCTTAATTTAAAATTAAGTGAATTGATCGGGTTTTTGGGTTATATTAATTTTGGGGGATTTTTTAATAATTCGGGTGTTTTTTAAAATTTTCTTTGGATAGAAGTTTAACAAATAACGGATCGACGGTTAAGCTTGAGATATGTGTACCACCGTTAATATAGAAAGTATATATGCACCAAAATTTGGACGGTAAGGGCACTAACATCCTAAAAGTATAACGAAGGTTGAAGGGTATATATATGTTATTTACGATAGTTCAAGGGTATATTTGTTCTTTTTTCCCCTTTCTAAACAACTCTTTAGAAAAGTGCTTTTGAAAAAAAAAACAATTTGTGTTTGGGTAATTTATTTGAAAAGTGCTTTTGATAATTAGATTGTGTTTGACTAATCATTTTTAAAAAGTGCTTTTGAGAGTCAAATCACAAAAAAGAATAAGTATCAATACACTTTTAATATTAAAATTATTTTATAGAGAGAAAATTATTTTAAATATCTATTTTAAAGTATTGAATTAATATTTTACTTTTATTAAATTAATATCTACATATTTAAATTTTAAATCAATATTATATATAGATAAATAAAAAATAAATAAAATATTAATGTGATATTAACATAATAATTTAAATATAATTAAAAATATCGACTAAAATAAATTTAAAAATCATTCCACAATTTAAAATCGCTATATATGAAAATTCACCACAATAACTAAATAAATAAATATAAGAAATATATTGATAAATATGTATATATGGCAAAGATAGTTTGATCTTAGAAAAAATAATTTTCTGCTCTGCTTTTTTCTTAAGATGCATAAATTTTTATGATTAGAGATATTCATAGAAGAAGTGTCGAAGTGCCAGAAGTATTTGGTTTAAAATTGAAGAAATCACTTGGAAGATTGTACACTTCAATTTAAGGTAAAAGATAATTTCTTGGAACATTGCGCTTTTTCTATTTTTTTTTGTTAAAAACTGAATACATTTATTTGACTAGCTTATGTGTTTTTTTTTAACTCTAGAAATTTATCAAGTTAAATTGAGCTCACTTGTTTATCATTTTGATATGGAAAAATTACAGTTGTCGTAGTTTCTTAAAAATGGATTATTTGTTTTCCATTGTGTTGAGGAAAATGTTTTTTGTGTGTTTTTAGATTATTTTTTCATGATAAGGAAACCTGCAACTACTATCTGAAAACCTTCGAGTGCACATGTAAAATTTTGAACCCCTTAGTAAAAATCTAAGTTTAATGATATATGGCTGCTGACCGATTCTGTTGCACCTTTACCATAACATCCATGTATCGGGAGCACATAAGTTTGAAGTTTTATTTATGAATTTTCATCCCTAACTTTGTTCAAATACTCGTTATTGTTATATTTATTGTATCTTACCTTATATTTTAGGGACTTGGAACAAGGAAGAGTACTGACAAAAATATATGCATCGAAGTATATTTCCTCAATATATGCTAGAAAACTCTTAATTAGTGATAAGATAAGTAATATTTTGAAAGCATGGATATATATAATAATGTAGTTTTTCCATAATTTTATATTACCATCAAATATGAAGTAGTAATACAAACTTAACATAATACATGTGTAATTAAGTGGTGGAACAGTTAATTCTGTGAAAAAAGAATTACTCCATCCGTCCACTTTTAATTGTCATAGTTTCCTTTTTTAGAGTCAAACTATTGAGATTTATGCAGTTTTGATGATTGACAAAGAAATATGAAACACATCAGTGAACATGGTCCAAAGGTACACTGTCACGAGCAGTTGAATTTAGGAAAGCTTTCAAAATATATAAAGATAAAAGTGTAGAAATAAAGAAATGGATAATGTTAATTTCGTGATAAAACACAAGGAATCAAACTAGCGATGAATTGAAGAAAAAGAATCAGTAAGTTTGATTTAAAGAAGGAGTCTATAGAGGTAAGGAGTTTTACTTGAAGAAGGAGCCTTACTTGAAGTAGAACTCTTCAAGCTACTGCTGAATTGAAGAGCTGTAGTTCAACTACAATACAAAAGAATTAATGATGTAATTTGAAGAAGGAGTCTAAAGAAGCAAGGAGTTTGAATTAAAGAAAGAGTATTACTTGAAGTAGAACTCTAAGTCAAGAGAGTTCAAATCAATGAGGAGTTTGAAGTAAACAATAACTCTATGAAGATTTGTGCTTAAATAGAAGTGAAGTCGTCCAGAATACTTGTGCACTTACAGAGCAAAATGGAGCAATTGAAAATTAACTTCGCAAGTGCTACCAGCGAACTGAAGCAACATATAGAAGGAACACATCGAAGAACCAGGTCCTTTTACAGAGTTTATGTGTTAGGAGTTTTTCTTTGTGATTAAGTCTTGATGTAATCTTAGTTCAGTGAGTTATAAACTGAATTAGGTGTGTTGCCTTTAGGTTGTGATAACTCGAAGAGTTGGGAACACATACCTTAGGAGGTTTGTGTTGAAGTTTGGGAATTATAGTTCGTAATTCCTTAGGTTACATAGGCTTGTAATCTGTTTTCTGTGGAGACTCAGTGATTTAGTGAAGTTGAAGTTAAATCCTGTAGGGGTATAGGTCGTGATCTTTTACACCTTTTGAGCCGAGTGTTTTCCACGTAAAAATGTTGTGGTTTTAGTTATTGTCCTTACTGGTTTGCTGGAACATGTTAGGCAACATGTTTCACACTTAGGCGAAAAGTTAAAATCAGTAAATTACTAGGTCGTGCAGACTAACACAAACTATAAGAACTTTGACTAACATTTTACGATGTATTTTTTCATCATATTGATATATAAAAAAATTGCAATTTATAGTTTTTTTTTCGTATAATTTTTGAATATCTAATTTTTTTTGTTTAAAATATCGAATTACTGTAATTTAATTTAACTTTGAAAATTAGTTAAATTAACTTTTGTAAACCACAACATGGCAAATAAAAGTGGATGGAGAGAGTTAGTTAAGTGACTTTATGTGAGAAGTATGCTTAATTGAGTGACTTTGAGGTTATAAAAGAAAGTTGACTAAGTTTTGTCTTGTGTAATCTATGGAAGCTTGAAATATTTGTTTGTTTGATGCTTGAGCATATATCATGGCCCTTTTTGGCCTACTTCTTCTTCTTGTGATGATCGAAACAAAATTATTCAAAGTCAAATTAGATGAGAAGTTTAATTTGGTTGATATTTGTAGGGTAATTGGTATTTAATTTGTTTGATCTATCTATGGCTCAATTACCATTCTTCTATATGAAAATTCACATAGTGCTATTTCTCTGTGAGAATTCTTGAAAATAGATTTTCTTTGGAATGGTTTGTTAAAAGGGTGCAAGATTGAATTATTCTTTGCACGTTTCTAGATACCTTAGATATTTTCTTGGAAAGCCTTAGAATTTTCTAGAAAGTGTAGAGATGTCTAGAGAAGGGACCAAAGTGTAAATAAGTAGGGACTTGTAAAGTAAATATTAATTACCCTATAGCCCCTAGGTTGTAGTATAAATAGAGGTGTCATTCATTTGCAAGGCATCCAACAACTTGTAAGCAATCTTCCAAGCTTAATACAAAGCCTTCTTCCAAACTTTCCAAATTTTTCTAAGTCTTTCTTTACATTCTCTTAGAGATCTTAGTCTTAAAGGCTTACTTGAGCTTACAAGATCGTGAAAGATTCGTGAGTAAGTTGTCAAGTGCCGCACAGATCATTAGTGAGAACTCTAAGTCCGTGACAAAGTGGTATCAGAGCGAAGGTTTGATACTAAGGAAATGGCAACCGAAGGAGAAGTGAACGCCGCTAGCACTACCAACGTCAGTCCGGATGGTGGGAAAAAGAACCGCAAGGGAAAGAAGCACCAAAAGAGTCATGAGGAGATGCTGCTGGATCCCACACCCAGCGAGGCGCTAATATCTCATCCACCCTCGACCACCGAAGCAAGTGACGATGAACTTGGCGAGGCGGCCATTGACATCACCGCAGGAGAAGAGTGGGTTGCAAGGGTTGAAGTGGTGAGGCAGGCCGTGGAGATATTAGGCCGGCGCATGAATGTGGCCGACTGCAAGTTTAAAAATCTTGAAGACTTCACCCTTGAGGAGACCAAAAACATCCGTAAGGAGTTGGAGGGACGTCAACGTGCCGAGTTTGAGATGAAAGAGGTTATCACTTCCTTGGAGTGTCGGCTCATGAAGGCGTTGAGCACGATTGAGACCATGAAGGCCGAGATGAAAACACTCAAGGAGGGCATGAAAGTTGGAGGATCATCGTCACTTGACCGAGATAGGGAGGCCAAGGTCGAGGCTCCAAAACCACTTATGTTCAAAGGCGTCTGTGATGCACAAGAGGTGGAGAACTTCTTATGGCATTTGGAGAATTACTTCAAGTGCAACAGGCTGAAGAGCGACGAGAGTAAGATCAACACTGCTGTGTTGTATCTTTCGGAGATGACCATGCTGTGGTGGAGGTGCAAGGAGGCTGAGATAGGGAAGGGGACGTGCACCATCAACACTTGGGAGCAATTCCGGGAAGAGTTCAAGAAAGCCTTCTTCCCTAACAACGTCATCTATGAGGCGAAGCGCAAGTTTAGGGAGCTGAAGCAAACGGGCAGCATACGCACATATGTGCAAGAGTTCACCACCCTAACGCTTTAAATTCCTAACCTCACAGATGATGATATGTTGTTCCACTTCATGGATGGGCTACAAAATTGGGCCAGGACGGAGTTAGAACGTCGGTAGGTCAGGACTATAGATGAAGCCATCATGCAAGCCGATGCTTTGACAGACTTCAGGCATGAGAAGCCCGATAGAGCCGGAGGAGAAGAGATGAAAGGTAGTCATGAACATGGTGGGGGAGATCGTGGCAAAGTCGAGGAGCAGCGGCCACATCCCAAGAGGCATGATACCTATAAGTTCGACGGTAAGAAGTTTGGACGTCAAAGCGATGTCGAGAGAAAGGCATAGCCTACAAAGAAAAATGGTTGCTACATATGCGGTGGGACGCATGGCTATGCAAGGTTCCCTGAACTAAAGAGCCTTGGTGCTATCCTGCGGGAGCGGAAAAAGAAGGATGCATATGAACAAGGTCAAGATGCAGAGACGACACAATTGGGCTTGATAGGACTATGTGGAGCTATCACCAAGCAACCAGGGAAGCTGAAAGAATATGGCGCGCAATATGTCGACATCACGATCAATGGAAGACCCACTTGTGCTATGGTCGACACAGGTGCAGAGGCCAATATCATGACCAAAAAGGCAGCAACAAGGTTGGGGCTGAGTTACAGTCCAAGTAACGCTTAACTCAGGACGGTCAATGCACCCCCAACTCCTGTGAGCGGAGTCGCGCATGGAGTAAGCATCACGCTAGGTGAGTGGCAAGGTTAGACCAACTTCACTGTCGCTCCTTTAGATCTCTTTGACATAATTCTCGGGCAAGAGTTCTTCCAGCAGTGCCACACGGTGATTGATCCTTACCTCCAACATCTCTTGGTCATAGAGCAAGGAGGATCATGCATAGTGCCCCTGGTTAAGGTACCGAAGACAGAAGAACAAGTCCGTCTAACAGCCATGCAGCTCCTGAGGAGCCCTAAGAAGAAGGAGTTGACGCTTATAGCCACCATTGCAAGTTCGAAGGAAGACAATAGTGCTAAAGGGTCCTTGCCACTATGCACGAAGAAGGAGAACAATATTGTGATGCCAAAGAAGCTGCCGAAGCGTGTGCCTCCTAGGAAGGAGGTAGACCATAAGACCAGGTTGAAAGAGATTAGAAAGCAACTGAAGGCATTGCGCAAGGGCGTTGATCGAATCAATGGACTATTGGCCACGCGTACGAGTAGACAAGACCCAGTTGGCGACGCAGCGACGATGCGACACGATCGTCGCATCAATAGGTGGGGGAGAGTGTCACGTCCCGCCACTTCACAGTTCAAATTTGGCACCAAAAAAAGGGGGAATAATCTAGCGTTATGGGGAAGTTAGTGGAAAACTCTAGAATTCCCTAGGTCTTTCCTTAGAATTCTCTAGAATACCTTAGATATTTTCTTGGAAAGCCTTAGAATTTCCTAGAAAGTGTAGAGATTTCTAGAGAAGGGACCAAAGTGTAAATAAGTAGGGACTTGTAAAGTAAATATTAATTACACTTTAGCCCCTAGGTTGTAGTATAAATAGAGGTGCCATTCATTTGCAAGGCATCCAACAACTTGTAAGCAATTTTCCAAGCTTAATACAAAGCCTTCTTCCAAACTTTCCAAATCTTTCTAAGTCTTTCTTTACATTCTCTTAGAGATCTTAGTCTTAAAGGCTTACTTGAGCTTACAAGATCGTGAAAGATTCGTGAGTAAGTTGTCAAGTGCCGCACAGAACATTAGTGAGAACTCTAAGTCCGTGACATAAGGATCGGAAACAAAGAGCTTTCCTCTAATTAGTTAGTTGGTAATCTAATAAACAAATCAACATATCAAGGAAAAAGCTCAGATCAATGTAACTTTGTTGGAGATTAGACTTCAGTCTCTTATGATGACAAGAAAGACGTTCTATTTGATAAATCCATTTTGGTTCGAGCCCATTCAGTTGATACCTTGTCTATATGATAGCTATCGAAAGTTCACTTTATACTTGACTATTATAATATCTCTATTAATAATCAATAGTTCATCTTTGATACAAATTTGAAAAGCAAAAAAAGATTAATCATACATTTTCAGCACTTTAGCCCTTCTTCTATAAGCAAGACGACCCATTAAGGCTTTTAGAATAAAAATTAGATTCTAAGGCAATTTCACTTCCAAAGTCTTGTAGAGGTAGTACTAGTGAAAATTTTCCGAACAATTAATATGTACCTATAGCTTATGTGATGGATATTTTTCTTTAAGCCGAGAATTTATCGGAAACAACATTTTGTCTCACAAAGGTATAAGTAAAGTCTATGTACATCTTACTCTCTATTAATTTTACTATGTATATTACCTACTAGCACAAGCCAAATATCCAAACAATATATCCCAATTTTCTTATGCCATCTTTGTACACATACAGACAAAGCTTTTACATGTAAAGTTCAGATCTATCCATTCTTCCCTGCAACTTTTTATTTTCTCTAACCAACTAGTATAATGTGGGGCTTCATCTACAAAAATTGTGTGTTGCACCAAAAACAGATGCACTACAACAACAATCCCAAAATAGAATTGCACAAAAAAGAGGCACTGCTATTATCTATGCGTACTGTAGACTTTTAGTAATGATTAGAAGATAAGGAGAAGGTATTTTGTCAAAGAATATATATTGCGTGAAATATATACTTACAAGTTTCTTGAAATTCTCCCCAATGGAGATAGATCCACCCATATGAGTCTCAATAGCAGCTTCTCTTCCACCACGATGATTTTTTGCATTTGTTTGACCTTTCAACATTCTCAAAAGCTTGCCAAAGTCTTATTCAATTTTCCCACACAATATCAGTTATATATTCGGGATTCGTTCCATTCTTTTTTATTCTGGAAATAAAATCCCTATATCGTAGTGATGTCTTAATCTCCTATTGTCTCTTCACTGCATTTTCATTAGTTGAAGAGTCCCAATAAAATTCCTTCTGAAATTAGTTCGTACAGTAATAACATTATTATCATATCTATTAAAAATATTATCACTCTTTTAAACTCAATTATATTGAAACAACATACCTTGAATTCTCCAAAATAAAAAATCATTTACAGGTTGTGAAACACCTTTCCAACTTTCCATTGGGATCAAGTTCATTTCTGAAAGACTGAGATATGAACATAGAGCATGTCGAAGAAGGTTCCAACCTGTATAAATTTGAGGACATTATTTAAATATGTATCTTATTAAAAGTAGATATATTAATGATACTATAAACATGGGCTAACCCTGTAGGAGTAAGAGTAACAATTGTTGTCCACTGCCCATGATAAGTGGACTCACCTTCACCAATTGTGTTACTTTGAGTAGATGTACCCTCTCCTATTTGGTTGCTCTCATTAGGTGTAATAGGAGATGATTCAATAATGGTTGAAATATTATTGTGATCTGGCATTTGAATGGGTGGCGTACTGCTAGGTCCTAGTGTTTGAACTCGGTTTGTATCATGCCCATCTATATTGGAATTAGTACCACCTTAGGGAGGACTAATTGTTGTGGGAATAGGAACACTAGGCATGTTTGGACGAATAGCAGAATTATCTCGACCTGAGGATTTTACTACACAACCTGCGGTACCTCGACCTCTGCGTCGAGTCATATCTTCAAAATATGTAAGTGTTGTAAGAAAGGATCCTACAAATTAAGATGACTGCTCCACCTAGGTTGGAAGAAGGACAATCCACTACTCCGGGGGGGGGGGGGGGGGGGGGGGGGGGGGGGGGGGGGGGGGGGGG